>APFE030980138.1:166599-194999 GCA_000404065.3 Pinus taeda
CTATCCTTTGTTTGTTGTGCATATTAGAGTCTATTTGCTGCAGAATTAGGGCCTCCCTTTGGGTATGGATGAGAGCCTCTTAGATGTGCGGTTAGGTCTTCTTTTGCTGTTTCCTTAGCTGTGTCTTTAGGGCTCTTCTATTCACTGTGTTTAGGGCTGTTTGAACAGCGTATGAGTGCCTCCCTTGACTGCGTTTAGGGCTGTTCCATTGACTGTATATATGAGTCTTCATAACTGCGTTGGATCAGCTAGGGCATCATCTGCAGCTAGGGCATCATGCTAGGCCAGTGTATTCTTTAGTGTCTCTCCTTCTCCAAAAACCCAAGACATGGAGAGGAGGAGATCTCATAAAGAGTGTGTTCAAATGACATCAAATCCTCATCTATTTATACCAAAATGAGGATGATGAATAGACACGTCGGTTGGGCTTCTAGAGCCTACATAAGCGCTGGTCGGCTTGATAATAATTATATAAATAAAATAAATTCATATCTCCATAAATACTTATCGGAATCGGATGATCTTTGGATCAATCCTACACCTCTCGACGAGAGGGATCCAATAAAAATATCAGCTGCCATAAATAAGCCGACCCACATGGAGTTTGGCCCTAGTTGCCAATTTAACAAAGTTCCATACCCTAGTACATGACAAAATCCAATGGAAACATTGCAACCCGCCCCAATCCTGAAATCCTGAAAAAATGATAAATCTGTTGGATTTCGAGTGAGATCTAAAACTTTATTTTCTCCATATGAAATCCAATGAAGTCAAAACCACTCTCAAACATCCCAAGACATTTCATGGTAATGTTAAAAATTTAAATAAAAAGATGAAAAAGAAAGATAATGGAGAATGTCACTTTTACTTTAAGAATTTGACATTACTATGAACTACATATCAACACTACGGCCATAGGCTTCAACATTAGGTTGCCCCACTCAGAAATTGTTTCCAATCTTCAATAGCTCCCTATATCACTCCTGAAAAGGCAGGGAGTGAAAAAAAAAATTAGGGAGCGTGCTCCCGAAATTCGCTCCCTCCCAATGTCGCTCTCGATGCACTTCTGCCCGTAGTGTGCTCTGCGAGCGGGTTCGAGAGGGGGGATGGGGACGGGGGGGGGAACGCTCCCCCACAACCTTGTTCTCAACTAAAATAAAATGCAACATAGACCTTGCAAGACATTTCTTGACCCCACTCTACTAAGCTCTCAATGAAATTTCCAACTTATCTTAATGACTGGAGGCACTAGGTGTCATGCAAACTCTATTGAGAAATCTAGGGCTTTAACATTAGGTGATTTCTCTCCTATTAGTCACTGCTTGTGAATGTTTTTTTACTTCTTTAGATTAGGATCTTCTTCTTGTTAGATTATTAGTGTTCTTCTTCATCAAACAGTGACCAATACAAGAACATAAATAGACAAGAGACACGCCATGTAGGCTATGAGCCAAGGCCAAAACCTCTCACTCTTTGAGAGGAAAACCCGCACAAATTCTTCTTATGGAGATTCAAATTGACGAATGCCAAGACCAAGACCCCTGACCTACTAGCCACTCCAAGACCAGGACACACATTCTCTAGTCAAACCTCTTCTTGACTCCTCTTCCACCGAGATCTTCATTATTGCCTTGACACCGAGATCTTCATCACTGCCTTGACAACATTGTTCCCTTCACGAGCCCTTATCACCGAGACGATGCTCTACCATAATAGTATCACCAACAAACTATAGTTACAACAAACTGTTATGTCATCAATGATGCCTTATTGCACTTTGATGTGACATCAAGACAGAGATACATTTCACTCAAGGTAGCACCTAGTTGTCCCTTCATCTTCCTTCGACTAATTCATCCAAACTTCTTAACTGTAATTACATCCGCTGTCATTGTGATCTGAGCCTTAGAAGGATCTGAATTCCCTTCAACACTTTGTCATCCCAGATCTGTCTTCTCATACGTCATTGCCCATTCGAAATCCAGAGAGACATCTAAACTGTCTTTTTGTGGAGATTCGAACTGCCTTTCCACCGAAAATCTCAGAGGTATATCGAACTTCTAAACTGGAGATCCGAACCCTCTCTCTGTTTTAGCCATCTGAAAATTACAGAGAGTAATGATCGAAATTCTTACTGTGGAATAGGCTAAGATGGGTATATATAGTGGTATGTCTGTATATATAAGCCGACATGAGTTTCTGAACCAATGTGTCTCCATAATATGAGCCGACATGAGTTCCTTTATTCATCTTGACGCCGACATAGGAAGAGGATTGTGTGCTTGTCGTTGGAGGGTTATTTTACTAGATTACATTTGACATGACATTAACTCTTTGCCAAATCCTAAGGCTCTCAATGGGAGCCATCTAAAATAAATAAAATCTCTTGTTCATGAAACCCATGAAACAAGCTTTACAAAAATAGTTTTATTCTCTTCATTTCATCATTTACAAAAATCATAATTACGTGTCATTATGAAAACTGAACCTAGTTACATTTTACAACACTCCCTCTTAACTAGGGAGGTATTCATAATGGTACTTGGTCATTCTCAATCTAAAGAATTTCTCATAAGAAGATTCAGATTGGTAACCAATCTGTCTAGCATCATATTGTGAAAATTCCTAAACCGAAATCCGTACTGCAGCAACTGATGATATTTCTCCTACTTGTTAGATTTACATGAACAAGTTATTTGCAATTTCCTACGGCAAATATTGAAATACATACACTACAGCGTTCACTTAATTAATTTATATGCAGAAACAAGAGACTGAGCAAGAAAGAAAATACGACACAATAGCACCGTTATTTTTGGACAAATGTCCCAAGAAAAATGCAATGCGAGAAAATCAGTGCAACAGATCTGAGGGTTTATTATTATTAAGCAGTAGCAAATTATGAATACATCTCTGAATACCTCAAAGGTTATTCAGTTACAGAGAGAGAATTACTAGCAAAAATATTTGTGAGATTACCTCACACAATCACTGAGAAAATCCCCGATTGATCCAGTCACTAGATGAGGTGCTTCTGGCAATCCCTACGGCAGAAAGATTTGTGATATTACCTCACACAATCACTGAGAAAAATCCCGGTTGATCCGGTCACTGGATGAGGTGCTTCTAGCAAGCCCTGTGATGCCTCTGCGCAGTCCTCACGCAGTCCTTGCATTAGCCCCTCTAGGCACTGCATCACCCATCCAGCTAATCAATTTATTGCCCGGAGTCACTTCTCTCAGCCTCCCAATCTCACACCCCGACTCCTGACTTCTGAAACTGAATTTGCTGCAAAATTTCGAACTCTCTCTCACCCTCTCCACTGCCTCTGCGTGGCCCTATGTCAGCCTCTGCGTGAGAGATACTAAATCACTCTCTGCCTCTCTCTGTTGATGATTCTTTGGCTAAGAAAATCTCTCTCTCCGGATGTTATCTCTGCTCCTCAACTGCAAGAAATCTCCTCGATCAGAATTTCCTCTTGAGAACTTCTCACATCAAAAATTAGATCTCTTGATCTCTCGGGCCTCGACGTGTCTTCCAAATGACCCTCACGCTTCCTTAAATAATCTTCTCGTTGACATTCAACGGCCCAGATTAAAAGCTAATCAATGGCTAAGATCATTTTAGCTTGATCACCATCTTCTTCTAGAAGTTACACCCACAATTAGATTAATACCCATTAATATTTTTAATTTCCTAAGTTTAGACTTAGAGGCCCATTAAAAAATATTAATAATTTTAATAAAATTGTTTCTGGGTGGAATTTCCCAAAACACTTTCTGGGTTCTTTGGAATACATGTGCCCAGGCCTCCCTGCAAAATTGAGGCCTAGAGCACATCCGATGCTACCCCAAATCAACACATATCTACCAGCATTATCACATAGCAAGGCCTTGACTAACAGCTCTATCCACGTGATCAGAGCACAATGTTGGCGAGACCAATGATTCATAGACACCATAATCATTGTCTCTCAAGGTACATACTCCATCCGAGTGTTCACAGAGTATGACCTTCTTTGGACTATTCTTCTATTGGGTAGCTAGTCCTCAAAGAATATCAGTCCACTACGACTACTCTTATCTTGGATGCCCTATCTCATCCTAAAAGAGCATCAGACGCCAGATGATTACCCAATCCTCCATTCTATCTTTCCCAGGTGAAGACCAGAATGATGTGTCCATCTCTCCCTCTCAATTAGCGAGGACATATCAATTCCAACAATGGAATGTACTCATTCCTATAAAAAGAATGTACCTAAGCTCCCTCTTGGCTTAGGAATTTCCAAGTTTCTTTGAAGTAAGAAACTTGTTTTCAGGCTCCCTCTTAATTAGGGACCTACATCAGCTCCTCAATCAGCTGCTTGAAGAGTTCCTTCCTTCGATGTCATGAATTTCTTTGCCAAGGAATCTTCATCTTTTGTGGCTTCCTCATAGTTCACAGACCATCCATCACTTTCATGGGTCAGTCATGCCATTATTCCTTTCATCAGAAAGTGATCCATTAGTCTTCATCTGGCTTTGCTTCATGTCATGTTGCTTTCTTCGACAATCCTACATAAGCCCATCCAGATATTTGTTCAAAAAAGAAGAAATGAACACTTCAAATCAAACTTACCTTTGTGATGGTCTTTCATCATGACATATTCCTGTAGGTATCAGCATCCTACATACATGTTGACACATTTCCCAAAGATATCCATTATCAAGGGTCTCCATCTTTTTCAGACTTCCATCAGAGTTTTCATATCTTTCCAGGAGATTTTCTAGTCAAATCTTTCTTGGGCTTTTGGATGTTGATTGCGTTTACCATGGTTGCATATCTCACGATCTCTTCCTTTCACACATTTCATTCCCAGAGCTTCCAATCAAAATTCCTCAATTGTAGTCAACCACCTCATACTATATATGAGGGCATATTATGTTGATTTCATCTAGTGTGATCTATGCCTTCCTGCATCCTTTTAGAGGAGGAGATCCTTTTCCTTGATCATGCTTCTCAAGATAGAAGTAGTGATCCATGTTACCTGCAACCATACGACATGACATTATAGTATTGAATACAAGCATACATACCTCATTTACCTTTAGGTCATCTAGGCTTCTTTCAGCAGCTTCCTTGATTGAAAAGATCTTCAACCCCTTGATCTGCTTCATCTCTTATGTCATCATATCATCATCCCATGAATTCCACAAGTTGGAGTTCCTGATGAAACGCTTGCTTCCACTCTAGATCGGTGAATCCTCTAATGAGGATTCCATCAGGGAATCTTGAGGATCTCGCATATCCTTATTCAGCAGATATTTCCTTTTGACTAATGTATGATGAAACTTGTCCTAGATGACTTCTTCCCTTGATCTTTCAATGAGGTCACCAAGAGCTATATCCTTCAAAGTTGACTATCAGGCATCCTTCATGTTTCTTATGGTGATGTCACGAGCTCTTACTCCTAATGTTTTTCCTCTTCCCTAGACTTCCTTCTTTCAGCTTTCTCCACTTCTTCAGTGAAATGGACTTCTTCTCTATCCTTCTTGTTATTGCCCTTCTTAAGCCAAGGACAATCTTTCCTGTAATGTTCATAGCATTGAATCTTAGCTATCTTCTTCTTTCCTTTCGACAAAATGTCTGAATCCTTTCATCTGATCCTTCAACACATTTGCCCTCAACCTGTCTTCTTCTATTTTGCATAGAAACCACAAGTTGTTGAGTGGGATAGCCTTCTTGTCCTCATAGACATTGTTGCCTTGTTCATTAGTTAGTGCATTTATAACAATGAGGATTATCTCTACCAGATCATGCAATTGAGATCTTATGAAGATAACCCTTTATCCTTTGATTCCTTCAATTTGAGTAGATCAAATCTAAGTGATGTGACCTTCGCATCTTCAAATACTAGCTCTACCAGCCTATCATAAATATCTCTTTGATGTCTCCAATATTGCTATATGAGGGGACCTTTCATAAGAATCCCTTTCCATGTATTCAGAGGAGACCTTTTCCATTGATATGTTTAATGACTTCACTTTCTTTGAGAACTATACCTATCCTCCTTTTCCATGCAAGGAATTTCAATGATCCAACCAGCTAATAGATCTCCTTGCAAAACAAAGTCATTTTACCAAATGAAAAATCCCTTTTTCAATAGAGGAGATTGCTCCTTTTATGATGTTAAAGCCTTTAGATCTAGCTTCGTTTGTTGATGGTGATAGATGAAAATGTTTTGTTGCTTCCTCGGATGATATTCTACAAGGATAAGGAGGGGATCCTTGCTGCAATGATAGGGAGATTGCCTCATAGCTTTGAAAATTATGATAATGCCTTCTCGCGTCCAAGATACATTGACTTCTCTTGTAGTGCAGATCAAAAATGCTTCTAGGATTTCGACTCTCTCCAAGATGATGTGATCTTCGACTTTAAAGTACTTCGAGCTACCTCACTTTGTAGATAACTTGATGAGGGTCTTTGTGGTCTTTTGATGATGACTATAGGATCCAACACTTTTGCTGGAGTAGACTTATAGCTGCTTTGATGTGTAGATCTATTTGCCTTGATTAGGAATAGGATTTGGCCTTGATTGATAATCCCAAGACTTTTCTTGAAGTAAACCATCTTCTATGATCTAGGGTTTGATTCTCCAAAGTAGATCTCAACTTTACTTTAATATTCTTTAATCTTGCTTTGATGCCTTTCTTGAAACTCGATCCTTGAGTGTCTCTTGATTGCTTGCCCTTTTCTTGACTTTGACACCTTACTCTGATACCATGTAGAGAAATCTAGGGCTACAGCATTAGGTGACTTCTCTTCTATTAGTGACTGCTTGTGAATGCTTTTTACTTCTTTAGATTAGGAACTTCTTCTTGTTAGATTATTAGTGTTCTTCTACATCAAACAGTAACCAATACATGAACATAAATAGAAAAGAGACACAACATATAGCTATGGGTCAAGGCCAGAACCTCTCACTCTTTGAGAGGAAAACCCGCACAAATTCTTCTTATAGAGATTCCAATTGACAAATACCAAGACCAAGACCCCTGACCTAGTAGCCACTCCAAGACCAAGACACACGTTCTCTAGTCAAACCTCTTCTTGACTCCTCTTCCACCGAGATCTTCATTATTCCCTTGACACCGAGATCTTCATCACTGCCTTGACAACATTGTTTCCTTCACGAGCCCTTATCACAGAGATGATACTTTACCATAATAGTATCACCAACAAACTATAGTTACAATGAATTGTTATGTCATCAATGATTCCTTATTGCACTTTGATGTGACACCAAGACAGAGATACATTTCGCTGCAAGATAGCATCTACTTGTCCCTTCATCTTCCTTCGACTAATACATCGAAACCTCTTAATTGTGAATATATTCGTTGTAACTGTGGTCTGAGCGTTAGAGGGATCCGAATTCCCTTCAACACTTTGTCATCCCAAATTTGTAGTCTCATACATTACTGCCCATCCGAAATCCAGATAGACATCCGAACTGTCTTTTTTGTGGAGATTTGAACTGCCTTTCCACCAAAAATCTCAAAGGTATATCGAACTTCTGAACTAGAGATCTGAACCTTCTTTTTGTTTTACTCATTTGAAAATTACAGAGAGAGATGACTAAAATTCCTGCTGTGGAATAGGCCGAGATGGGTATATATAGTGGTATGTTCGTATATATAAGCCGACATGAGTTTTTGAACCGATGTGTCTCCATAATATGAGCCGACATGAGTTCCTTTATTCATCTTGAGGCCGACATAGGAAGAGGATTGTGTGCTTGTCGTTGGAGGGTTATTTTACTAGATTACATTTGACATGACATTGACTCTTTGCCAAATCCTAAGGCTCTCAATGGGAGCCATCTAAAATAAATAAAATCTCTTGCTCATGAAACCCATGAAGCAAGCTTTACAAAAATCATTTTATTCTCTTCATTTCATCATTTACAAAGATCATAATTACATGGCATTATGAAGACTGAACCTAGTTACCTTTTACAACAAACTCTCCACCCATGGACATGAATGGTGTCATATCTATGTAGGAACATAAATCCTCCAAGTCAATTACTAAACCTCAACTACATGAAGTCACAATGTCGTACAAGTTCATTGCATGGTGATGACTCATAGGCCAGATCGAGCAACCAAGAACCCATCAACAAATTCATCTATTCAACCTTGAATGTTAAACAAGCTTCAATGCACCACTCTTAGGCTCGTCCCAAGTTCACCCAGCTAGGCAATTTCAACACCAGCAATTCCCTAAAGGATATTAACAAGCTTTGCACCAACACCCTTGCAATGATAGATGATGACATGGATGTATGTACTTTCCTCACTCCTACCTATATCTATATCTCTAATGTTCAATGGTGTTCCTCTCTCTTTCTAGAATTTACCTTTTTAGTTCACCCTTTCTCATGTATTTCTTTTGGCTTATTGCACCTTCACTAGTATCTTTTCATATTTTAGCATTTATGAGTGACCATGACACTCCCATGCTATATTGTTAACTAGTTGTATTTTATACTCAGGTTTACCTATCCTTTGGTCATTTGGGAACATTAATATAATTACCTTATCTCACGGATGGGTTTCGAGAGTTTCTTCACATGTCAAAACTCTATTTTCCAATGCTTCTACCAAGGTTAGTGTAAATGGAAAATTCTCTAAAGTGATACACTTTCATTGATACATCCTCTAAGAATGTTGATTGACTCCTCATTTGTCTTACCATTACTAATACTTTCAATTATTTTCTTGAAGTTGCTCGCATTCAATGTCAAATTCAAGACATTCCCCATCGTAATAATTTGCAATGGCTAAATATGCATTGTGTTGATGAAGATACTCTCACTCCAAGAGTATCTCCTAATATCAAAGGTATAATGCACTACCTCATTACATCTTCTATAGCTACAAGATTTGTTGTTAGGAGGAAACTAACGTGTTCATTATCAAGCAAGAATAGTTGCTCTTAGAATAACAAAAATTGGAAATTCATTCAGCAAAGACATTTGAGATTGGATCTTACACAAGATTAAAAACAAACTTCAATGGTGTATCACTTGAGATGTTCCACTTACTAGCTAGGGCACGTATCACCAACATAAACAAAATCCTCACTACAAGTCATGCTTCCAATTTTTCACATCTCTTTACTTCCATTGTTAGGTATTATTAACCACCCAAAGTGTGTAACCTTAGGAGAAAATTTTTCTCCTTATTTGACAACTAGCCAACCAGTAGCCCCATGATAATCAGCACATAGCATTATGCCAAAGTTTTCCACCCATTGCTCTAGTCAAATATCTCTCCCATCTAGCAAGTTTCTTGAAGGTGGATCATCTCTCGGCAACTAATCTAACCATTCTTGCAGTCATGTGCTTTCATGTAATGCTATGGGCATGTTAATATCGGGGCAAACTAGATGGTTGATCAAATCTTGAATGTATCCATGTTCCCACACTTCACTTCGGAGGTTAGTCTTTGACTCTAGTCTAGTGGGACCACCTTTGATGCCTTAGGGTTTAAAAAGGGCACTACTGAGGAGGCACTAATTGATATAGTATGTCCAAGGAAATCCATACTTGCCACTTTAAATCTCTCCCAATTACTCAACTCCATTCTTCGGGTTAGTAATCACGGGTCATTGGGATTGGCACCCTATATCCACATCCTTGAGTCAGGACCCAAAAAATTGGACCCAGAGATTGATGCAACTAGAAGAAAGTCAAAGCATATAAAGCCAAAATGAAAGAAATGTAAAATGCAAAAGATGGTCTGTACAAATATTAGCTCATGGGAAAAAGACTCATGAGCTCCACCCCCCTTATTATCTATCACCAAATTCCTCAAGCATTTAATGCTCCATCTCAAATAAAGGAACTCCTGAGTGCCCCAACCCTAATGAACAAGAAATAGCTACATGTTAAAGGGGTATTGGTAAACATCAAGGAAGCTTGGGCTCCTAAGTTATGCACCCAAATAAAGGCAAATCATTAAAGTAATAGGCACACCAAAGGGGTGGAAAAAGCAAGCAAACGTAAGGGATAACTCATGCCACCACAATTTCTCTCCTTACATCATTGCACTCAGGATGTTGGACCCCCATTAGTTGGTCTCATGGCTATGGCACCTTCCTTGAAGTCTATCCCACTTCATAACCATCATGGTCACACATACCTATGGATTGATGGGCTAACCTAGGACATGTCCCTCCCCTTTGAGGTTGGAAGCACCCAATAAGGTTGTTGACCTAATCATCCTTAACATACATGAGGTAACTTGTTTACAGGTCCTAATCTAGTTAGACATTTAAAGGTGAGCTTTGTGTAAAGTATTCATATGCCCCTAACAATAGATATGGTCAATTATGATGCTTTAATGGTTTGATGACCCTAACAAAATTGATCTCGCTTAATCTTGAGAAGTTTTTTGTAGGTGGTTTCAAAGTGTAGCAAAGATCCCTTGAGGGACAACTTGACTCTTCTTTAGGACCTTCCAAGGGGTACTTTGCCCTATTCTTAGAACATACTGA
Organism: Pinus taeda; assembly: GCA_000404065.3. Classification (NCBI taxonomy): domain Eukaryota; kingdom Viridiplantae; phylum Streptophyta; class Pinopsida; order Pinales; family Pinaceae; genus Pinus; species Pinus taeda. The sequence goes on from APFE030980138.1 coordinate 177,142, forward strand.
CTTTGTGGCACAAATTTTGCCCCTCAAGAGATGAGCATTAGGCCTTGAGCAACTTGCACATGATACTACACCTCTTGTTGAGCCTTTAGACATTGAAACATCGAGTTTGAAAGCTTGGATGTTAGAACTTTTGATGATGGACCCAAGATGCCCCCACGTTGGCCTCAACCCTATTTGATGGACAGTGCCTTGTTTTGGAGCCCAGATGAGGATGGTTATCACTTAGATGACTTACGAGAGCTAGCACATTCCTATTTGATGCCAAACTTGACTTTGAAGTTTGGAGATGCCACATCACTCCCAAAAGCTTGCAAAGGGTGATGTCATCTCTTGGATGATGCCATGAAGGAGGAAGCATTTGGAGGTGTACACATGCACTTTAGGAATTTCCTAGAGTGAGGGGCACTCTTGGACCCTTCTCACAATTCCTTGATGCCTTATTGCCCACTTTGAAGGATGAGATCATGGTGGAGACCATTTTCTCCCACATGTGTGGGTTATTTTTAGCATTTTGTTATGTTTTAGAGTTATTTCAAGGTCATCTTATGACATTTGACCTAGTTGAACACAAGTTATCTTTTTTAGGGGTTTTTCTTGTAAAATTAGTGAAATAAGGCTTGGTCTGTTAGAATTTCCAAACCCAATGCCCCATATTCCGTTCTAGCAAGTATTAACTGAACAAATTCATAGCCAAATTCCTAACACAAAAAATATAGTGGAAGCAAAAGAACTCAATCTGATTCATATACACATAAACAGATATTTGCCCAATCAATAGTTCCTCAATAATAAATTAATCACGGAACGTAATTGGGCTCCCATACCAGGGATAATGGCCCAATTGAAAAAATACAAAACAAATTACCAGCCTCACAGCACTCTCTCGGACCTAGCACACGCTTACTAAGAAGCCTCTCTCAATCTTGTGTTGTTGTTGTGTCTTCTTTTCACCTTAGCCTCGCCTTTATAACTTTACATTGAACCAAAAGCATAATCCTAACCTTAACCCTATTCTCAAAGTGATGGAAGGTAGAGATTAGATCTCGCCTCACTTGAGATCAACGGCTAAGATTAAAAGTTAATCACTTAAGCAAATAATTCACTGTATCTAAGTTTTTATTTTAGCTCAATAAGCCAACATATAATTATGTGTTTTTTTCTAAGTTTAACTTAGGCTAAGTTACATAAGCAAATATTCTAAGGTGAAATGTGGGAGACTTTTGCACGCCTAAACACAAGGCCTGTGCAGAAGTACCTACCCGAGCTACAAACTTCAACACTCCCTCATAGCGAGGGAGACACTTCTGGAAGAACCTCCTTCACCTAGATATGTCTCCAAGCCAATCTCAATATCTATTGTTGCTCCCTCTGACATTGAAGCTTGTCCTGCTACCTGATTTAAAACGTGAGCTATGAACCTCTCACATCCATCCATGCTCCTAGGATCTTGCCCCTGAGCGTCTAACATTGTCATATCATACAAGTTGAGGCTCTTGGCAGTTCCTGAAGAATTCACTCTTCCTCGCCACCTGCTCCCTCTCGGTAACTGACATTGTTCTTATATCCAAAGTCCCCTCTGACATACCCACGGGTTGTCCAAACAACCTGTATGACTACCCCTGTTTGATGCCAAGCACTACAGCTGCATCCAAGGTCGCTCCCTCTTAATATAAAAGCACATGTCCATCCCAAAACAACTCTATATCCAACATCCTACAAGGCTAATACTAAGAGCACACGTAACATCAACCCCCAAACAAATAACATCCAGGTTACCTCCAAAATTCCTCCTGACTCTAGCTAGAATCTAACACATCCAACCCCCTTCACTACATGCATGGTACTAGTCCCACTAAACACACTACAATCTGAGCTTGTCTCTGAAACACTGCAGAACACTAACCTCATCCCCGTCATGTGACCAAATGCTCTACAGTCCACTAGCCTCGATCTCGTGCTAAGTCTTTCTAGCATGGCAAAGGGTCTGCCTCGGTCCTTTGAGACACCCGCGAGTTTTGTTGCCTGTTGCACCCATTTTGCCACAAGTCCAAGGAAGCAGTTGTGCAAAATTTTTCAAAGTTCAAAATCATCTGCTAACCAGTTATCATGTCATTGTAAACCCAATTTCTGCAAGTTATAATGTAACGGATGCTAGTACAATGGTTTAATTATGTAACAACCTAGGTAAGCCTATGATTTTGGCAACGAATTTCATCCAAGGATGTTTTTTGTCTCACTGAATTGTGTATGGTTCTAAGCACGGATAATCAACAGAGTTTTTCACTCCAGCTTAAACCCCAAAGCTAGGGTGGAATTTATTGACAAAGTCCTAGGTGAGTCCTAGTGCTTTTAGTCGAGTCTATTGTAAAAGTGATTTGGGAATAATTTAAGCTATTTGGCTAAATTATTTTATTACAAATCACTTGGTCTACTAAACCATATTGTGTCGCAGAATTGAATAAAAATTATGAGGGTCTATAACGAACAGGTATTCCCCCTTTGAGGGTTGAATTTGTAATTATCTGATGTAAAAAATATTTTAGTGCATGGTCCCTTGCAATCAGACGCCATGGCTAAAGTATTTGAGGGTGGAAAAATAATTAATCCCCTCAAATGCCAATTAATTAATTTTTCTGGCAAAATAAAATTAAATCTTAAGCAAGAAAATTAATTAGTTTAGAGTCAAAAAATAAATTCTAGAGAAATTAATTTCTCCAAGAGGAAAATGATCAAAAAAATTGTGGTCAAAAAGAAGTTGATTTCGGAGGCCCCCACTAAGGCAAAAATTGATATTTTAAGAAAAATTGAGCACTTGGACCTTGGTGGTTAAGTCAAAGTCAAATTTTTGAGGAAATTAATCCAAAATATTTATTTTTGGATTAATAAAAAATGGTTTTTACGAGAAATTCGAAAATTCATCAAAAATAAATATTTTCGACTGCAGAGATTAAAAGATGATCAAGTATTTATCAGCGGTCGAGATTACTTTGACGGAAATCAAGCCAACTAGTCGTTATTTTCCACTTGAAGGATTTATCTATAAATTAAAAGCCATTTGCTTCTCAAGTCACGATGATCATGACTTTGGACTAAATGTAATTTTGCAACGTCGGGGTGAAGCCATTGTTCTGCTGGGAACGTTTGAAATTCATAATAAAATACTTTGGGTTCAATTCATGGTGTCTTTGTCTCATTGATCTGTTGTACGTGTTGGGTACGTGCTTTCCTATATTGTGCTTAAAATTTTATAAGACTTCTTTATCCACTAGATGGTGATAAGAACATTCTTTTGGTAGATTTTGGGTGTATATTAGATGATCTGATTCACCATATGTCTAACAAGTTTTCTTGAAGAAATATATAGAGTTTGCAAGTTCCCCAGCCCTTGGGCTCCAAGTTCACAAACTGTGGGCACAAGCTTACCTTGTTTGGGCTTCAGGAAATTTATCTGATTTTCTTACTTCGCTAAGGCTGTGGTTAAATATCTATCTTTAGAAATACATCGAACCATTCTCATTATTATAAAAATTGTTTTTCAAAGAATCTTTCTAGCACTATATATTTGTATCTTGTAATTTATTTTTATAGAATTTGTAAAAAAAATCTTCTAACCCTTGTTTTGCAGTTATTGAGGTTTGGGGTTTATTTTCAAATTTGTGTATATATTGGGGTTTTGGGCATTTTTATTTTCATTTATGCATGTGAGCTTCAAGAAGATTTGTTAGGGTTTGAACTAAATCTAGGCCCCTGAGGGTAAGTGTTAATTTTAGGATAACAATGGTATCTTCTATGCTTAGAGCAATTTTACTTCAATTTCTTAGCCCAATATCAATATCCAGTTTAGCAATCACATCAACATGATAGTAAAATGCAGATAGAACATAAACAATAACAGTAAAAGACTAGCCAAGACAAGAGGACACAAGGTATGGCACCAGCCAAGGACAAACCCCAATGTGGGGAAACCCTTGATCAATTCTTCTTATAATTCTTCAAAAGTTCAGCAGAGAGAGAGAGAGTACAAGGTATAATATTCACTTGTCCAATTACAAGGAAAATCTTATTAGTCAAATAGCATAAACAAAAAGCCCTAACCAGAAAGTCAACGCTAGTCAACAGGGCAAATTTCTTCCTCGATCCAGCTCGGTCAAACCCAGTCAACTTCAAGCTCCAACAGCAAGTCTAATCAACCCAAAATAGTCCGAAAAAAGTCCAATCAAACCTGGTCAACAAATGTCAATGTTATAGCCAACCCTAACACAGTCAACACTAGTCAAACAGGAGTTAAAGTTGCCTCGAATTTCGTGCCCAAAACTATGGCCCGCTCACACAAAAATCCTCCACCCAAAACCGCACCAAAATAGGGCAACGCAAGTCAAAAACAGCCTCGCAATTTCAGTCAAATCTGGGCAACAGCTGGAACAAAAAACCCTTCCTTTCCTTCGCACATGTGGAAAGCAGCTTCTGATTTTCGTACCCAATCAATGAAGTGTTGATTTTTGGGTAGCATCGGATGTGCTCTAGCTCCGAAATTTTGTGGAGAGGCTAGAACACATGAAATCTCCAAGACACAAAAATCATTTGGTGCAATTCCACCCGGATTGTATTTTATTAAAATAATTAATATTTTTAATGGGTTTCTTAAGTCTAAACTTAGGAAAATTAAAATATTAATGGGTATTAATGAAAATATGGGTGAGAAGCTTCTAAGAGACGAGGATCAAATCTAATTTAATCTTAGTCGTTGATTAGAGATTAGATCACGGTCGTTGATATCTCAAGAGGAAGAGCAAATAGATCTACCCACTACTAGTGGAAGAACCAGTCGGGAACTTCGACAGATACTACGGGATGCAGAGGATTTCATTAGAGCTCCAAGAACGAAAAAAGGGAGCGTAGACAACCAGATAGATACCAAGCTTTGGTGGCTCAAGTTGGAGAACCCTCTAGTTTTCAGGAGGTCGTTCAGCGTCAAGTATGGGTAGATGTTATGGTGGAGGAATACAGATCCATAATGATCAATGATATCTGGGAAGTGGTACTTAGGCCTCAAGACAAAACAGTTGTAGGTTCGAGATGGATCTACAAGGTCAAATATGTTGCAGATGGCATTGTAGAAAAATACAAAGGCAAGTTCGTGGCTAAGGGTTATGCTCAGAAGGAAGAGATAGACTACAAAGAAACCTTCGCCCCAGTAGCCAGGTATACTTCTATTAGATCTGTGATATCCCTTGCAGCACAGATGGGGTGGGAAATTCACCAGATGGATGTCAAGACTGCGTTCTTGAACGGGGTTATAGAAGAAGAAGTATACATAGAACAACCAGAGGGTTTTGAGACACATGAGAAGAAAACGCATGTATGTAGGTTGAAGAAAGCCTTGTATGGGCTTAAACAAGCGCCTAGAGAATGGTACGGTCGAATTGATGGTTACTTGCAAAAGATGGGATTCATCAAGAGTGACACAGATCCCAACCTCTACTATTGGATTGTAGAGAATGAACCTTTAATTCTGGTGTTATATGTGGATGACCTTTTCCTGACAGGTTCATCTAGGGTCATCAAAGATTGCAAGGAAAACCTAGCTACAGAATTTGACATGAAGGATTTGGGACAGATGCATTATTTTCTGGGGTTGGAAGTTTGGCAGCAGAAGGGTGGAATTTTCCTTGGACAAGGGAGATACACTACAGAAATTTTAAAAAGGTTCAAAATGCAAGACTGTAGACCTATGGCTACTCCAATGATTATCAACTGGAAGAAGATTGATGTGTCTGAAGATAAAGAAGTAGATCCCACCTTGTACAGGCAGCTCATAGGGTCCCTGATGTATCTGGTCAATACCAGGCCAAACATTTGTTACGCTGTCAACACCCTGAATGAGTTCATGGTGGAACCGAAGAGGGCATACTAGGCAACATCCAAGCATGTTCTCAGATATATACGAGGAACAATCGAGCATGGATTAATGTACACCCGAGTCAATGATATCAGGCTGAGTGGGTTCGTTGATGCAGATTGGGTTGGAAGTTCAGCAGATTGGAAAAGTACCATTGGGTATTGTTTTAGCATTGGATCAGGAATAACCTCCTAGTGTAGTAGGAAACAGAAGTCCATAGCTCTGAGCTCAACTGAAGCTGAATATATGGCAACTAACACAGCATCATGTGAAGCCGTATGGCTTAGGATGTTGCTTGTGAATCTATTCAGGAGAAGGATAGAAGTGACCAACATTTTGTATGATAAACATAGTTGCATCAAGCTCTCTGAGAATCCAGTTTTTCATGATCGATCGAAGCACATTGACATCAGGTGTCACTTTATCAGAGACTGTGTCCAGCAAGGCGCAGTACAATGACAGTACACTCCGATAGGAGAACATGTTGCAGACATTCTCACCAAGCTCTAGGAAGAACAAAGTTTGTTTATTTCAGAGAGAAGATGGGGATGATTGAGAATATGTTCTAGTAGCACAAACGGATAGTGCAGTTCTTAAGAGGAAGCTGCAGTGCCACAGTTAACAGTGGCAACACTATGGGTAGCATGATGCAACATATTAAGAGGGAGCTACAGTACAGATGCAGCAGTGGCAGTGGCAATGTCATGGGCAACAATACAGATTGTTGCAGCGCAATGGATGATGGGCAACAGGCCGAGCATCAGCAGCACAAAGGACTGATGTCGTGGATCAGTGTGATACTTCTGCTAGGAATTATTGCTAGAGCGCATTCCTCGCTAAGAGGGAGTGTTGATTTTTAGGTAGCATCGGATGTGCTCTAGCTCCAAAATTTTGAGAGGCTAGCACGCATGAGATCTCCAAGACCCAGAAATCATTTAGTGAAATTCCACCCAGATTGTATTTTATTAAAATAATTAATATTTTTAATGGGGTTCCTAAGTCTAAACTTAGGAAAATTAAAATATTAATGGGTATTAATAAAATATGGGTGAGAAGCTTCTAAGAGACGAGGATCAAGTCTAATTTAATCTTAACCGTTGATATCTCAACAGGAAAAGCATAAATGAAGACTTGAGAGTCATTTGGAGATACACCGAGGCAAATACTCAGTAACCCGAGGGAAATCGATTCTCAAGAAGTAAGAGTTCGATTTCACAGGGAGAGTTGTAAGGTGAAGGAAGAAGGGACGCAGTGCATCAGAGGAGCAATGCAGAGGGGCAGCTCAGAGAGGTAGCGCAGCAAGGGACGCAGTCCTCATGCAGAGATGACGCAGTGGAGGCTGGAGGGTCTCTTGGGTATCAGAATTTCTCCAAAGGGTGGAAGAAAATTATCTCAGGTGTTTTCTCAGAGGTTTCTCTATGTTCTGCAAATCATTCCTTGTAAAGAGATTGTTGCTGAAGAATAATAAATAAACCCTCATCTGCTGCACCGGTTTTCCCGCATTGGGTATTTCCGGGGACTATTGTCCAAAAGTAACTGTGTTGAGGTGATTGATTCTTGTGCTTGTATTTCATTGTTCTTTTCTCTATGTTATTATGTGACAACTACAGTAGAATTTACTTTGATATTTACTAAAGGGTTTTGTAAATAACTTATTGTGGAAAATAAGTAGGAGAAATAAATGAGTTACTGCTGTAGAATTTCGTGTTAGAAATTTTCACATCAAGGAGAGGGAAGATGTGAGTGAGTGAAGTGTCCAAAATAAGAAGGAGGCACCATGTATTTATATGCAAATGTTCAGGATAAATAGACGTGACTGTTGGACCTCTGAGACTACATGAGTTTGTTGGCCAACCTTAAAAATTTGTCCATAATCAAAATAAATTCATAATTTCACTTGTGCATGTCAGAATGGGATGATCTTTATATCAATCTTACACCTCTCGGAGAGAGGAATCCAAGAAAAATATGAGCAACCTCATATGAGTTGTCCAATGTGAAGTTTGGCCCTACTTGCCAAAATTAACAGTAAGATCTAGTCTCTAGAAATTTTTTGCAGGGCAAGCATCAAGGGTCTCACAAAATATAAAAAAATTTGCAAGATCTGAAGCAAAAACAAAAATTTTGTGAGGTTTTGTCATAGGCCAAATCAGCCTTTTCCTACCTGTCATGAGCTGCTTTAGTCCTTTAGGCCTAGCCGCAGGCCTCTAGGAGCCTCGGCCTGCCTCTTACTCCCTTGTCATGGGCCTCGAAACCCTCCTAACCCCTCGGCCTTCCCTTTTTCCCCTCCGCTCAGCCTTTTCATAGCCCTCCTGGCCTCCATCCTCCTCCTATTCCCCTGCTGTCAAGCCTTAAGATCTTCTAGCCCCCTGTCGTTGACTTATTCCCTTGGCCGCAAGCCTCAAAGGGCTCAAACCCTCTTCGGCCAGCCTCCAAGCCTCCTCTATGGGCTTATCTTCCTCTGCTGTAGCTTTCTTCCCCTAACGCAGGCCTATTTGGCATTGTAGCCCCTCATTCTTGACCTCCCTTTCCCTCATTTGTCTCTGTGTGTATCATTGAATTTTCTGAAGCTAACATTGAGTGTGTTGCAGAGATTTGGAGTTGAATTTTTATGTTTGCGAGTAGTCTACCCATTGGAGAAATTGTGGGCAAATTTGCTAGGGAACTTCAAGGCCTAGGGCCTACTGGTTTGCCATTCCCTGACCCTACTGTCTCACTGTTCTCCTACAGCAAGATTATCATTTCCCAACAGTGGTAAAAAGCCTAATTTCAATGTCCCGAAGTCATTAACAAAGTTCCTATGATAACTGGGCAAATTGGGTAAAGTGCACTTAACTTGTTTCATGATTTATTAGCGACTGTCACACTTTTTAGAACTGCATGCTAAGATCTGATCAAACAGTGACATTGGTGCTTAAAAGAGTTAAATTCATTGAAACCTACAGCTGTCATAAAATTTTATGTAGAACTCAAATAACATAAGACTTTCATTTGTTTATGCTCTCACTAAGGAAGACATTTGTCCTCTGTTCTTGTCCTCCCTTGGGAAATTTTTGTATAGTTGCATCCTAGCATCAACTTGGATTTTGCATTCAGTCCTTGCTCTAACAGTTGCACTATTATCTACAAGTCGGATTTGCAATTTCTGTTAAGTGGTATCACACAGCAGTGGCATATTGAAAAGCTCCTAACCTCATTTTCTTTCGGTGGTTCCATTGGGTTGCCTCCTAGTTCCTCCTTGGCTGCCATTTCATTTTCTCTTGCATTTATTAGCATTTTACTTATTGCATTCCAAAGTGCTCTCATCAAGTCATTTGTAATCATTTGGATCAATTTACCATCTTTGGTTTACTGCTGTCTAAAGGTTACATACTGCTGCCATAACGTTCATTTATTGCTCATTTGGATAGCATTGGAACACAAGTAACATAAGGCTTCTATTGTTCATGCTCTAATATTTCATTGTGAAAAAGATTTGTTTTGTTGTTTCAAGTGCTAACATTTGTTGTCTTGTGAAGTTCCATAATCCTAATTGTGCACATAAGCTCACTCTCTAAAAGCACTTGACGTTAATATCTCGTCACATGGTTGAGTATATTTTAAATCTAATTGTCTCTATCAATCTAGTTAGCATTGAAGTAACTTGTTCTAATTGTGTTTGAAAGACCATTAAGTCATCTAAAATTTAAGTGTTCTTAAATTGAGGATTTGTTGAATATCTCTTAAATAATTGGCATTAAGGAATCTAATTGCAATTGTTTGGAAAGCTTCTAATTGTATAAGAACATTGATAATCTTGGCATCTTTGTATTGTCTCATTGGCTAATTGTTCAAAGTGGATAAGTGCTCTTGTTCCTTTACTTGTTATCATTGTCATCATTTCTCGGTTAATATCTTTGTGGATGATAACTTTATCTTGAGCCTATTGGTGATTTTTCCTCTAAGAGCATTTATCTTGTGATTATCTTGTGGATAAGTGCTCTAGTTTCTTTACTTGTTATCATTGTCATCATTTCTCAGTTAATATCTTTATGGATGATAACTTTATCTTGAGCCTATTGGTGATTTTTCCTCTAAGAGCATTTATCTTGTGATTATCTTGTCATTTACACTTAAGCAATTGTATTGTAGACATATCTCGTATCTTGTTGGCACTTGTTAAATTGGCACATACTCTTATGGTTGAGATTGTCTCTTTTTCAATTGCTAAGTACTTATTGTCATAATTTAAGATAAATCATAACTAAAGCACTTGAAACATTAACAATCTCGCCTTAAGCAACCACTCAATAATCTTGCATTAGCATCCTAAGACTAGTCTTGCATTAAAATTTACCTCCAAGCATAAGCTTGATTGATAGAAAATAGGACCACCATTCTCATCTAGCTTGAGGAGCCTAACACCTCTTTAGTGGTTAACACGGTGACCTTGCAGTCATCAAAGCCATAGTCTTTGCGGCGCCGAAGACCCTGGGTGGCTAGTGCCTAAGGGGAGGTATCGTTAATGAAGCCTCTACTTGCTTCCCCTTAGCCTCTTTCTCACAACCTACCTAGAGACTAGCTTCAAAATAGTTAAAAGGAAGGATACACCTAGAATAGGCATCTAATTAAAAACAATCAAGATTCTTACATCACACCTAAGTCATAGGATTTGCATAGCATATAGGATAGTTAAGCATTCAAACAGCAATTGTTCATCTGGTCACTTGGTCCTTAATCGATCTAAAGCAAGTAAGTTGGCTCCATAAGGCATTGGTCTCATAAATAATTTAATCTAATCTCTAAAAACTTGTTAAAATCAACCAAGTGGCTAGGCCATTCAATCATGTCTCCTGGATTTGTTGGTTGCCAATAAGTCTTGCATTTCTATCTTCCATATGGACTACCCCCATAGCCTGTTGTTGGGAGATAGCTAGAACAGAGTGGGTGGGGATCAGAGTGACAACCCTCGCCCAAAGTTCTTGTAGCACTGTGCCTATACAATCTAAGCGACAACACTGCCAATCCCCCAATTAGTACAATCTCCCTCTCTCCCTCTGAGGGTTGACCTCTACCAATCTTGTTGGTTGTTCTCACAGACTCTCAAACCCACACAACAAACCGTTTGTTCCTGTGGTGGATCAACTACTCTGCCTATTGGGCTTATTCCATCTGCTCTGCGTTCCCAACTTCACCTACACGATGTCGTTGTACTGACCCCTCTCAACATCGAGCCGACTTCCTCACATCTTCGTGGCCTCAACACATTGTTCAAATTGCTCTACACATCCTCATGGCCTCACAATGGCCCACAGCCTTGACCACGCGTCCCACGTTGTTCAACCATTGCCATGGGCTTGTCAACGTCATCTGATATTGTTCACCACAGCCACAACTTGATCTGTCTCAGCCTCGACCAAATCTACTGACAGCCTATCGCTTTCCTCCACTATCAATTGGTAGTCACCCAACCTCCTTTGCAGCTTGTAGCCTCTAGCTCCATTCTCACTGTCGCGCAGTTCCCTCTCGTTGACCTGTCACGGCAACCACGTGATCTCTTTGCTAGTCGTTGACTACTTGTTGCAGTCCAACTATTGTTGATCAACAAACTTTGGTTGGCGGCTGCTCCAAGGCTATCAGCCCTCTTTGTGCTAGCTTATCAGCTCTAGATGTGGTGGTTATGCCCATCGCCTAGTGCTCCCTGCACATCCACTGATTCCCCACGTTACAGCCACGGCCATGCCCTCAATGACTAACAACCTCCCCACAAACAAGTTTCAAGCGACTGGTCGACCACTAACCCAGCCAATTCGTGCACGCCTCTGGTCAATCATTTCCTCCTACACAGTGGCCCCAACCACTCCCCTGTGGCACTGACTTGGTTGGCCTTGTTGCGACCTACGGGCTAGCAAGTCTGACAATTATCTGTGCAATCGGTTTGTTACCACTACATTGTTTATCCTGTTTTTTTTGTTCGTCGAACCTGTGTGCCCACCTGAACTCCTGGCCTAACTATTCTGCCTACAAGCACAATTTCTTGTTTTTTGACATTACTGCAATAAAACCCAGCCCTCGATTCCACCTGTTGAGTGCATCCTCCTTGCGCAAATCCATTCTCGTGACTGCCTGTGGTGGTCGATTGGTCGGTCAGCGAGTTATCAACTGCCCTGGCGATGACTACCCCAGTGATTGGTTGCTTGGCTGGCGACTGGTTGGCCCAGTTGTCAGCCACTACCACCGTGGGGTCCTTTCCCCTTTTTTCATTGTATTTTTTTGTTTAAAAAAAATGGGCCCTCTTTTCCTTTTACGTTTTTTTTCCTCATAAAAATTCTACCCATAAAAAAAATATCTCGACCCCACAAAAAAAAAATATCGCTGCCTTAACAAACAAAAAAAATCATTCATATGATCTGAGCCAACCTAACTCCAACAATCCAATACGTACCGGCACCTATAATTCCAAGATTGATTTAGAGTAGGTGCTTTGATAGCATGTTAGACTATTCGAACCCAGCACCCAGTACTCAATTCCCAACAATTAGTAACTGAACGAATACATGGCCAGATTCCTAACACAGAAAAATATAGCGGAAGCAAAAAAACTCTATGTGAATCCATTAATAAATTGATCACGGAACTTACTTGGGTTCTCATACAAGGGATAATGGCCCAACTAAAAAAATACAAAATTGATCACTAGCCTCGCTGCACTGTCTCGAAGCCAGCGCACGCTCACTAAGAAGCCTCTCTCAATCTTGTGTTGCCATTGTGTCTTCTCCTCACCTTAGTCTCACCTTTATAACTTTAAATTGAGCCAAAACCCAAATCCTAACCCTAACCCTAATATCAAAGTGATGGACAATCGAGATTAGATCTCGCCTCACTTCAGATCGATGGCTAAGATTAAAATTTAATCACTGAAGTAAATAATTTACTTTATCTAACTTTTTATTTTAGCTCAATAAGCCAACATATAATTATGTGTTTTTTTCTAGAATTTGGATAGGCTAAGTTACATCAACAAATATTTTAAAGGTGAAATGTGAGCGACTTCTGCACGCCTACACATAAGGCTTGTGTAGAAGTACCTGCCTGAGCTATAAACTTCAACATGGTTTCCCTCATATAATATAGGGAAGACTTATTCACTTATTCATCATCATTCATCATCACGCTTCTTAGAAGTGCACGTTAGTTTTTGCCTCTTTCTACTTGGATGAAATGCAATTCTATGGTGCAAATTGCTCTTGGAGGTGGATTTTGGTTGAAGTTGATTCCTTGGATTGACTAAAGAGATTCTTGTAGAAATTTTGTAAGTTTATTTTCCTCCTATTCTTATTTTGCAAGCTATATTGTGTAAATTAGGGTTTCTACATGTACCATGGTTAAATTGCTATATTTATCAAGAAATATTGATCTTCTATGCCATGCAAAATTGTTTTCCTTAAATCCTTTAAGAGAACTTTGAGTTCTACATCTCAAGATTGAAATCACCCTATCGAGGAAGTCATTCAGGTTTGTAAGAAGAAGCTTTAGCCCTCCCACTCTCTTCAACAAGGTCATCCTCATTGAATTTGCCCTAGGTAACAGATATCAAGTCTGGTGTTAACCAGATAGTTCAATGAGCCAAACAATTTACGATACATAGAGAGATCAACGAAATTAGAATCACAATCTCCCAACTTCTTCAAATTTGTCACCATCAGAGCATCCATGGACTCGCAATCCATCATGCCAAATTTTTGAAAGATCTTAATGATGTATTTTCCTTGCCCCAAAGATTTCACCAGGCTTTTTCCATATTTCCAATCCCAAATAGTAATGCAAAAGACCAAGCTCCTTCATTTCAAATTCAAAAATCAGCTCCCTCTTACACTAGGCAATGAGATTCTCAACCCCTGTCAAAAATAGCTCGTCGATATACAATAGCAAAATCAAGGGCTCACCTTCAACAACTTGGCAGCTTCCATAATAGTTTTGTTTTTCCTTTCAAGAACACCATTTTGTTGAGAATTGTAGGGAACAATCATCTGCCTCTTAATTCCAACATCCCTGCAAAAAGAAATGAGCTCCTTATATACATATTCTCCTCCATTGCCAAATCTTAAAGTCTTGATCCTTCTTCCTGTAGCATTTTCAACTTGTGTCTTGAATTTCCGAAGCTTTTCAAACACTTCATCCTTGGACTTTAAGAAATAAATCCATGTCTTGCGAGAGTAATCATCAATTAAAGTGACATGAGCTCCTTGGATACATATTCTCCTCCATTGTCATAGATTAAAGTCTTGATCCTTCTTCCTGTAGCATTTTCAACTTGTGCCTTAAATTCCCGAAGCTTTTCAATCACTTCATCCCTGGACTTTAAGAAATAAATCCATGTCTTGCGAGAGTAATCATGAATTAAAGTGACATAGTAAAAATGACCACCCAAGGATTTGTTAGACATAGGTCCACAAACATCAAAATGTATAAGATCCAAGATTCCGTTGGACTTACTATCACTGCTAGTAAATGGTCTATTGACATTTTTCCCAAGAGCACATCCTTTGCAAACTACATCATGTTCAATCTTGATTTCAAGTACACCTTTAACAAAACCCTTCATTCTAGTCAAAGCTTTGTAATGAACATTGGCATACCTTCAATGCCATAGTTCACAAAGATCATAGGTGTTGTGTATCAAGGCTTGAATTGAGCGTCGAAGGAGACAATATAGGCCTCCTATTCGTACACCAATGACTTTGGAAAATTCAAAGGAAGAGTCTTTCTTCCATACTAGAACTTGACCATCAATAAAGGAAATTATATATCCTTTGTCTTCAATAGATGAAATGGATGACAAATTCTTCTGCAAACTAGGAACATATAAAATATTGTTAATAGAGACATTACCTCATGATTCCAATTGGAAGGATGATGCAGATGAACCAATGCCATTGACTTCATACTTTCCATTGCCTCCAAGCTCCACCCTTTGAGATATCTTCTTTTCAACTAATTCAGAGAGCTTATCATGACTTCCATTCATGTGCCTAGAAGCACCACTATCCACCAACCAAATTTCATCATGACCTACAATAGAACCTGTGAAAGCAGAATAAAAGGAATGATCATCATCATCAGTATCTTTCCTCTTAGGCCTCCTCTTGTAAGATGGTTCATTAAGATTAGCTACAAAAGCATGTTGCTTCCCTTTCCTTTTTCAATCATCATTCCTTTGAGGACACCTATTTTGATAGTGACCATATGCTTGGCAATGAAAACATCGAACAGTTGACATGTCCCTTCTTTCTTGAGAGAGAGGAGGGGGTCTTCTTTGTGGAGCAGGTCCTCTTCCTATGCTTCTTTAAAATCTTCCAAAAATTATTCTTCCCTTGCTATCTTTTGAGTGGGTTGCAAAAGCTTGAGAATCTTCACTTGAATTTGGAATCTTGCCTTTAGAAATGAGCCTAGAATTTTCTTGAGTACAAGCAGCCCATAGTTTGTTAGGTCCCTATAATACTAGTGATTCCCCCATTACTATTGTCATTGTATCCCTTATTGTTATTATTGTGCCCCTATTGTCCCCATATTGTTATTATTGTGCCCCATAGAAGCCCACTATTGTTATTTTTGTGCCCTTATATTATTATTGTTAGGTCGGCTTTGGTTATATTATGAACCCTTAGACTCCGATATATAAAAATGAGGTTTTGTCATTTGTATCATCCAATAATTGTTCATTTGTATAATGTAAAGGAGGTTGCCCCCTCGAAGAGGCTAGTTTCTAAGTCGTTGATCTATCGTTTCTATCTTTTTGTGAGCTGGTTTCATAACATTTGGTATCAGAGCTTTGGATTATAGGGTTTCACTGCTCCAAACAGGTCATCGTGGCAATTTCGCTATAACTTTTTCACTACGAAGTTTCAGAAGCTTAAAAAACCCATTTGAGAAGAAATCGGTCTAAACCTCGCGTCCGAATTTCAGATCTTTTCTCGCTATATTTTTGGAGAGATGATCTGAGAAAGTTAGGGTTTTTGCAAGCTCCAGAATTTCATCTCAAATTGATCATGATAGTCTTAAATACTTTTTAGAACAAAGATTATCTTTGGAAGAGAAGCAAAAATCGGTCACAAAGATGTTGTGGTAGATGCACTCTCAAGTAAGGATGAGGATGTGGAAGCATTTCTTTGTGCCATTTCAATTATCCAACCAGATTGGATAAACGAAACAAGGGATAAATGGAAGAATGACGAAAAAGTGTGGGCACTCATTCAAAAGTTACAACAAGATCCCAGTACATCTGATACATTTAGCTAGAAAAATGATTCGATATGGTACAAAGATCAGTTATACCTATGTAAGAATTCCCAACTCAAACAAAAGATTCTTAGGGAATTGCACAACTCTCCCTTAGGAGGGCATTCTAGATTTCTAAAAACTTACCACAGTGTTAAGAAAGAACTTTTTTGGGATGGCCTTAAATCAGGTATTCAAAAGTTTATGGTGAAATGTTTGGTTTGCCAACAAAATAAAGTCGAAACAATTAAGACCCTAAGTCTATTACAACCTTTATCCATTCCAAGCCAATGTTGGGAGGAGGTTTCAATGGATTTTATCACAGGTTTACCCAAGTTCGAAGGAAAGAGTGTTATCATGGTGGTAGTTGACAAACTTACCAAGTATGCACACTTTTGTGCATTATCACATCCATTTAAAGCCAGTACAATTTCTACTGCATTTATGGAAATAATTCAAAAGCTACATGGAAACCCAAAGATTATTGTAAGTGACAGAGACCCCATTTTCACTAGAAATTTTTGGACAAAATTATTTTCATGTCTCGGTACTCAGTTAGCTCATAGCTCATCTTATCATCCTCAATCTGATGGGCAAACTAAGATAGTAAACAAATGTTTGGAAGGATATCTTCGTTGCTTGGTATCTGATAAACAGACACAATGGGTCAAATGGTTGCCTCTGGCTGAATGGTGGTATAACACTTCCTTCCATACAACAACAAAAATGACCCCATTTATGCACTTTATGGGTATCAACCACCATCCATCACATCATATTTAAGAGAAAATTCTAAGGTTCAGGCAGTGGAACATCAC
The DNA here is from genome assembly GCA_000404065.3 of Pinus taeda. Taxonomy (NCBI): domain Eukaryota; kingdom Viridiplantae; phylum Streptophyta; class Pinopsida; order Pinales; family Pinaceae; genus Pinus; species Pinus taeda. Next base: position 194,116 of record APFE030980138.1, read on the forward strand.
ATCGAACATCAACAACAAGTCCTCCAACTCTTAAAGGATAACCTCGTGTTGGCCACAAAATAGACATGAAACAACAAGCAGATACATCGCAGCGGAAAGAAGTTTTGTTGTAGGTGATGGGTATCTTCTACGGCTACAACCATATAAGCAAATGTACCTCAAACAAGCTAAGAAGGATAATAAATTATCACCAAAGTATTATGGTCCGTACAAGGTGTTGCAAAGATTGGTACTATGGCATACAAATTGGAGCTTCCTGCAGCTTCTCGATTGCACCCAGTTTTCCATGTTTCATGTTTAAAGAAGGTTATAGGCGACAAGCTCCCATTTCAAACAATATTGCCAAAACTTGACGAGGAAGGAAAAATTATATTGGAACCGGAAGCAGTCACAGAAACAAGATCTCGACAACTACGAAATCAATCAATTTCGGAGAATCTTATCAAGTGGAAGAACTTATCTGCGGAAGATTCCACATGGGAGGATGAGAATTTTATACAAAAGTATCCATAACTACTCAAGCGTTGAGGACAACACTTTTTTTTTAAGGAGAGGGGCATGTTGGGTCCCTATAATACTAGTGATTACCCTATTACTATGGTAGTTGTACCCCTTATTAATATTGTTGTGCCTCTATTGCCCCCATATTGTTATTACTGTGCCCCATAGAATCCCTCTATTGTTATTTTTGTGGCTTTATATTATTATTGTTAGATTCGCTGGGTTATATTGTGACTCCTTAGACTCCTATATATAGAAAGGAGGTTTTGTCATTTGAATCATCCAAGAATTGTTCATTTATGTAATGTAAAGGAGTTGCCCCCTCGAAGAGGCTGAATTCTAAGGCATTGATCTATCTTTTCTATCTTTTCTTGAGCTAGTTT
>APFE030980138.1:197099-218445 GCA_000404065.3 Pinus taeda
CCCCGTACCCCCCCGCGTGGACGGGTGTACAAACTTCCTGGGGTATACATATGGCTGAAACAAAGACCTTTGAACAATCATGCTCCACACACAACACATTCCACTTGTTACAATTGGTTCCACTTGGAGATTTCATGGATCTATTACTCATCCCTGGGCGAATTCAAAGAGGCAAGTGGCATAAGAGAAGTTTCTAGAAGATTCCATGAGCAACCACCTAGCAAACTGTCTTGGACATTTATCCATCCTTGTCCATTGCACCCTATAGAAGGCCTAATTAGTATGAACTGCACCTAGGCAGTGTACCACTCATTATGCATCGCACCCTGCTAGTGGAGCAGTCAGTATGGTTTAGTTTAGGCCATTTCTGGATGGTTTCTTAGGTGGAACTTTTGGGGAATGATGTAATCAAATGACTATGTTCTTTTAGGGTATGAAACAACTCTTTTAGGGGTCAAAGAGCCCTAGTTTATAGACATATAATTTTGGGGTTGATGTGCCCAAATATGTCTATAAAACTTGTATTCCATTTACATGAGTGTAACTCATGCTATTAAGGAGAGGTATGCATGCCTTAGTTAAGGACAGTCTAACTTATGCATTAAAGAGAGTGTAAGAGGAAACTTTTATGACATGTCTTTAATGAGTTGAAGAGGAATATTTCATTCTTTGATGAGTGCATAAAATAGAGTGTAATGTATTATTAAAAGAGAGAGATTTACATAGAGCCATGACAGTCATCAAGGAGAGAGGTGTGTAGTGATTGAGGAGACACAGGTGACTTGTAATTCTCTTTTAATAACAATATCATAGTCTCATAAAAGATAATAATAATATTGAGGATTAATTAGAGATTGAACGATTAGGATTGATTAATGATAAGTTAAGTGATTTTCCTTCAACTATACTTGATTTCCAATTTATGTAAGATGATTTACTATTTTTGGAAAGTCATGCTTGAGATGCTAGACATGACTTTCTATTTTTAGAAAGTCACTCTAGGATTGTTAGAAAATATGTTTTATTAAGGAAATTCATCCCCGATCTTCCCATGAGTGGTATTCTTCTTCTAGAGAATAGGGATTTCTTACTCCTATTACATGTATCTTCGTGCCTTAGTAGATTGAGGACTCTGTGCCCTGATCTACTCTAAAGATCCAAGATTCCACACCTTGATATTTTTAAATATTCAGGACTCCATGCCCTAAACATTTTATTATATATACAAGACTCCACGTCTTTATCTTTTATGGATTTAGGACTCCGCGCCCTAATTTCCATGGCTTCCCATCTACTCTGCTTTGAAACTCCATGCTTCACCTTAAGGTACTGATTGTGAGCTCATACCTATTTGATGGTTCATTGGTAAGGCCTTTTTCCAAGACCTACACGCATCATAATCTCATAGATAAAAGGAATAAATGAATTTCATAATTAACTTATTCACATTTTACCAAAGATTGTGCATGACTTCCACAACTGTTTTGGTTCTAGAGAAGTGACTTCTATGGCCATTTAAAATTTGAACACCCTTGTTTGAAAATAACCACGTTCTATATCAAATCTTGCTCAATACAAGGTTAAGCATATAAAATCATAAAAATCATGTATCATGACTTCCACAGTCATTTATAATTTGAGCATCCTTGTTTGCAAATAACTATGTACTTGCCATATCTTGCTCATTACAAGATTAAACATATATAATCATATAAATCATGTATCATCCATAAATCATAATTAACCATATGTTCCAAATAACCATGATCATCCATGTCATACACATATTACCAAACTAAAATACCAAAAGGGAAAACATCGATAATATGTTCTGAACCAAAATAAATTCTTATACACACAACCATATATATTGTCCTAAGCACATAACAACTAGGTGACCCAAACTAGATCTATAGAATATAAGCATGTACATAAGTTTCTCACACATAATATTATATCATTATATCAAAATCACCCTCTCCAAGTGTTATCAAAGTTAGCTCGCCAAGAAGGGACACTACATACTCCCCCTCTTGGGCTAAACTTGGCCCGAAGTATTTCCGAGTCATAATATACTTAGTTATTTTTTATTCTCCTATCACTAAGGTGTAAACCTTATGTATATGTATTTGTTATATTTTTCTTGATGCCAAACCATAGTTTAATTTTTTCTAAATTGGAAGCAACTCCATGAAAACCGAAGCATACCATTCTTAATCAAGTAGAAAATATGTCTGTGCCATATTAGGCATGTTTCTATATAAAATGCCAAATATTTCTATATCAAAACCAACCATACAATTTATAGTACCATATCAAAATTCTATTTTGTGTAATTGATATGACATCTAATTAAGATATCTATAACATTTTGATATTCTACATGTTCTTTTTCATAGTCTACATGAATCCTACATGTGTCATCTTCTTGGTTCTATAGTATGTTGAGCTTGCCAAGCTATAAATAGCTCACACATTGGTTGTAAAAAAAAACAATAATGGTTCATCCCATATGACAATCAAATTTGCATACAAGAAGCATAAAATCATCCACATACAATTTCCAATGAAACTATGCAACAAAACATGATGTCATATATAAAACCCACTCTTACATATCACTTAATTTATGTCTTTTCAATCCAAGTTTCCCCTTTTCATTCCATAAGACATTCTTGCAATCAAAATCTTTAGGATCTACCTATAGCTTTTACTAAATGCTTAATCTTTAAGAAAAATAACAAGTTTAGGTTTAAGACACCATTTTTTTTTTAAACGAACAAGCTAAGGTTCCATACAGTCCTCATTGACCCACTTTTGTATTATTAAACAATTCCTATAATTCCCATAATCTTCATTATTATTCACTTCTCTTACTTGAGAATCAATTATGAATGATTCAGTTAGAAGATATTCATTCCAAAAATAATTAAATATATCTTTTTGAAAGTGGCTTGTAATCAAGAACAACTTTTGTAATTATACAAATACAATATCTATATTAGTGAATCTATCTTGATAACTATAAGTCAACTTGTTTTCCGACTATAAAATCACTCATAATTTCTATTCAATAATTAATCAATCCATTTGGTTTCATGTCTTATTCCTTATTATTAATACATACACACAAACAAAAGAAGCCAGTTATGAAAACCATACATTTCTAAAATTATGAAGAATCTTGTTGATTTTAAATAAGCTTTAGACTATCATAAAGACATTTATAGCCTAAGGATAATTTTTTTTTTTACTACCTCTCAAAAGATTATAACCTTTTGCAGGATTACTAACTACTCATACAACTATACATCCAAGAACAAAAGTCCTAAATCCTTCAATCTCTTCCATTCCACATATAATACAATCATCTTAGGCTTCTAAATCATGCAAGAATTCCAATTCATCAAAATGTGGCCTCACTCTCCTTCTATTTCTCCCTCCAAAAATATCACTTCTTGTAAAACAAGAACTCAACCAAGATTTTCATTAATCATGTACCTTTTTCTTTAAGTTCAAATAAAACAAAGTTCTCACCACATAAAATGTTTATCTTCTAAACATGTTATTCTCTTAACAATTTACAAGTTAATCAAATTCCAAGAAAGCAATTCATTAAGTCCGTAAATAATATGAATTTTGATTCGATCACCTAAATAGCAATAGTTTGGAGCAGTTAATGAGTTAAATCCTCATAATTTCTCTAATTAATTTGCTTAAATAGAATTCAACCAATATTCAACTGACAAAATAATTAAAGAGACTATTATGGATTTCCTATACCTAATTTTCCTTGAGCCAATAGAAAGGATATTTCATCAACTTATCACAATAATATTTTTCTACATTTGAAAATCATTTTAATTCTACCTAAATCCAACACTTACAAGAATAGTTAAAATACTAGAGGATAGATACCTAGTTCACACTTGACTCCATATATCAAAATCAATTATTCCAAACATTCTAAACGAACTAATGGTGTTTAGTATACCAATATTAGTATCTTCATTTGTAATAAAAATAAAATAATGGATTTAAATCTCAAGCAAATTCATGTTAGGAATCTCTATCCATTTAACTTTAATTACACATAATCAATCCTCCTTAATCATGTCTAAGATTTCATCAAAAATATTTTTTTTCATTCTAACCAAAAGAATTACTTAGCTCATAGATATATGTTAGTATGGATTCCACACCCATACATTTGCTCATAGATATATGCTAGTATGGATTCCACACCCATACATCAACTCATATACATATATATATATATGTTAGTATGGATTCCACACCCATACATTGTTAGAAAATTATATATTACGGAGCAATGAAACACATAAAATATTGCATAAATATAAAAACAGAAAACACATAAAACAAGAGAGACACAGATATATGTGGTTCACCCAATTTGGGCTACGTCCATGGAGAAATAGCCAGTCCTTCCTTTTATATTATCCAAAAAACTGAAGAGATACAACCTACAACAGATCCACTATAATTCCCTCTTCTCTCTCACTCAATCTCCTCTATTTTCTTGCTCAGAATGTAGATCTACATAGTCACAATACAGTTCCCTCATATATAGCGAGGGGTTGCCTTCTAGGGCAAAAAACCCTAAATTAAACATAACTTCTACCGTTAGATTCCTGCCTAATGAACGACCCAAATTGACTACGAAATTACAACATTTTACAAGGCAATTTTACATCTATTTTTAGCTTCGAGGGCGCTGCCCCAAATCCCCCCTGGACCCCCCTGGACCCCCCTGCAATGTATATTTTACGGGCAGCATTGTCGCCACATTACGATCTGGGGTCCAATGTGGTGATACCTCTAAATAAAGAAGATAATCAGGCTCCACACCCAACATACATAACTTAGAGAAAACATAACCTTCAAGTGTTCCTTCAAATGGCTTCCACAACCCTTCATGCACCAGTCATTTAAGCCTCTTGTTTATTAGGAAGGTCATACCTCAACCTAATATTTGAGTAATTTCATGTTATTTGATGCATAAAGTCAACCCAAGCTACAGAAATTCATGTCAAAGAAATCATAGGAATTCCATTCTTACTCATTAAGAATGTATTCCCAAATCATATTTTAACACATCAAATTAATGCACATACATTACTCTTGAATCTACATTCACAGTTAAAAGTGACATCCTTCAAGTTAGCTTCTGTTAAGTTTCCATTAATGTAGGTAAGAAAAGAGTCAAAATTAACATGAGGAACTTAATCATCATGTTAATTGAATATTGGCCTTACACTTGACACACATTCCCAAATAATACACACCAATGCCATCATGCTATAGTTTAGATTGGGCTAATATTTTTCTTGGTAGATACAATTTCAACTAGTAAAGATGGCTAGTAGGCCATATTTCATTGATAATTATGCATTAAATATATATGCAACCATGCATCCACTCCACATATCTCACTCACCCATTGAAAATCAAACCATTCACATGCTTGGGTTTAACCCCAACTTCTCAAGAACATCCTTTCCCTACATGTCTTTAATTCCTTTATCATATTTCTTATAATTTGTCTTAACAAAAATATAAAGGAATATAAGAAGCCATTCTTTTTCTTTCATGAGTTTCTAATGACATATTAATAATAATATCCTTTATTCAACCAATATGCTTCCATGTTGTTATCGAGAAAACTAGCGTCCACTCAAAGCTGCTAGTCCCACTAAGATGGGTAGCTATCTTAGAAACAAACAAACTAAAGTTACTTGTGTTTTCCTTTATGAGAGATAGATGAGAGAGAAGCAGAGAGTACCAACCTCGGTCTTTCACTTGGCTCCTTTCTTGTTTCCTCCCTCCTTTGACAAAGCTTCGCCACTCCTTTACTTGTCCCGCTTCAAAGAACACCTGTAGAGTCAAAGCAGCATAATACCATCAAAGCATAGAGATCTATAACCATAAACAATATAGGATCAGATGTATATTAACCATACAAATGCATATATCAATACAACATTCAGAGATATACAAGAATATGAAGGAAAACTCAAATAGCTTTATTGATAAAAGTATTAGAAGAGAGGATTACAACCCATTGGTCTAACCGAATGCCATCCTCCCAACATGAAAGCCCTCTTCACCTCATGAAAAGCTTAGATCACCCAACAATACAATGTTGCATAGAGAAACCAACATCACTTCCTTACAAAATACAAAATTCTAGCCTTCGGATCTCTAGGATGAGGGATCCATATATAGATATTTTCAAGTGGGTGAGTCAGCTTCTGGGTTTTTGATTAGTGTCATTTCTCTGATAGTTCTTGATTCCACTTGGAGATTTCATGATTTCTTACTCATCCCTGGGCGAATTCAGAGAGGAAAGTGTCAAATGGGCAGTTTATAGAAGATTCTCTGGGTTTCCACCTAGCCAACTGCCTCTGCCATTTGTCTACTCTCACTCATCACACCCTACATAAGGGATTTTCAGTATGCATCGCACTTTTTACATGTTGCAGGTGAGATGCATCGCACCCTTAGCACTGAGTAGTTTGTATGGTCCAGTTTTGATCAGTTCTGAGTAGTTTTTTCATGGAGAACTTCTGGGAGATGATGTAATCAACTGACCTTCTTCCTTTAGGGTACGAAAAAACACTTTTAGGGGCTTAGAAGCCCTTGGTTTATCGACATATGAGATTGGGGTTGCAGTGCCCAAATATGTCTATAACAGTCGCCCCCTAAAGCATGAGGTCGTAAATCTTTTGATCTCAGGTGAAATGCTTTATCATGAGGATCCAAGGTTTTTGGAACTGGAAGGTGACATGTAACAAGATACAATACAATACATTATGTTCATAATATTTTCATGATCTAGCTGAGGTAGGCATTCCCACACTCAGCTTTATAAATTCATTTTCATGTACATAGGACAGACAACCATCTGTATGGCAAACTGATGATTTTGGTAGAACCATCATCCCTTAGCTTGGATGATTATTTGTGCATCTATGATGTACATTTGATGTCTTTATTTTTCTGAATATATCACAGTCCGGATGGATGAAAATAGATCCGGGGTCTTCAAACTTGTTCAATCTTCGCTCAAAGTACAAGTCAATCCATGTCAAAAGATGTTCTGGTGTCGAACATGGAAAGACATCGCTTGATTACTAGCCAATGATGTAAGTTGTTAACAAGCGCGAGAGGAATCACCGATAATGATAATGACCCTCAAGGTACTGCAGTACAATTCACGTTGTGTGAATACATGAGCCAATTTCAAACACCACACAAAATCTTTCGGTCGAAGGCCACTGATGTAAACCTGTCGCCGGAAGTGAGAAACTTTCCATTGAGGCATGCAAGCTTCAAAGTACTAAAAGGGTTGTTCCTAAGTTGACTTCTTAGATAATGAGCTGATGTCGACAAGAAGTGCCCATCGTAGGAGGGCCTTAATGAATCCCACATCTACGACACGGAATGGAGCAAATGATTTTGTGGAGGTGAAAACGATCTGATGATACAAGGTTCAGGGTGGCGGTCATGAAAGAATGTAGTGTGAAGGTATTGCAGTGGATGAGACATAAGCTAGGCTGGTGAATTCTCCGAGCAACTTCTCTTGAACATATTGGAAACACTAAAATGGATTGGTAGCATTAACCCCAAAAATGGATGGTACGGAGGACCAATGGTGATATGATCGGTGAACGGAATAACCCAACCCAACTCAATCATCGTGATGGAGTGAAAGTGTCATGTTCAAGAGCGACCTGCTACCAATAAATTTTCTTCAGGTTTTCTTCCCAATTTTTCCCCAGTCATTGATGACCAGTACCTCTTTATTTTTGTCAAGCTTGAGGAGGATAACATATGCTTGTTCTATAATTTTCCTTTTGGGAAAACCCGTCGCTATGTTTTAACGAGCCTAGTGACAGTGAAACTCGCTATTGTCTGCAGGGACAAGTTTGTCGCTATTTTTTTAACGAGTTTAATGACAAAGATAACTCGGTATTTTTCAATTTTAGGGAGTCTGAAAAGAGATGGAAAGGAAACTCCACTATTCCTTTTTCGTAATATAATCCCTTAAGTCTAAAAAAGTATAAATTAATGTGAAAGGGATGAATTTTCGATAGTTTTAACAAGCCGAACAAGACAAGAGCTCGATCTTTTTGTGTAATGATCCCTCAGGTCCAAAAAGATTAAAATCTAGAGGAGGGATGGAACTTCCAATCACTTTAACGAGATGAAGAGGCCAATTGCTTGACAATCTTTTCATATTTTACGAGTTAGATGAAAAGAGCTTAAAGTAGACTCATTTTTTGAGGAACGAGTGATATTTTCAGGTAGTAGCTAGTTCCAGGTAAGGTTTGGAACTTTTCAATCACGACAGTGTAAAGAAGGTGGCTAACAGAATCACTCATCGCAGTTGTTCCTCAAAAGGGGTAAACAATCAAATGGAGGCGTATGATCGGCTAAAAAAGAGTGGAGGTGATGGTGAGAACACGACCAAGGTTCAAAAGCTGATAATTATGTGATCACAATGGTTATTTACCGAAGGTGGGTTCATTTTCTAGTGATATTAAACTCTGGTGGAACATGTGCTCATTGCTAGGTTTATTTTTTAACGAGCTCGAACTTCGCGTAAATCTGCTCGTGCCATTCGTATAATAAGGATGTCTCAACAGTAGGTTCATTTTTTAGGGAGCTTGCCCCATTCACAACTTTGCTTCAGAGCCTTTCGTTGTGCAAGCTAGGAACGACCAACCTACGAGTCTAAAGGGTTAAGAGCCTACAAACTAAGAAAATAAATGGTCACTTTTCACTTGCATGTAAAAAGGTTTGCATGCCCCCAGGTATAAAGTAGAGTTTCCAGGTCACCATATGGAAGTTCTTGCATTAGCAAGATTGTTCCATCCACATCGCAAACAAAACACTTCCTTGGCGATGTCCATCAAAATGGATAAAGGTGAATGGTGCATCGCATCCACTCACATAACTTTGACGAGGGAATCTTATTCTAGTCTAATCCAATTTTCCTAAATGGACAGGTGTGTCAGACTACTCATATATCCTCCGCGGAAACCTACCCTATACCTAAAGTTTTCTTGTAGAAGTAGGCCAGGGTGCATGCCCCCTGGGTTTCAGTCACACTCACCGAATCACTCGCGCTCATCAGGTGGACAGATTGGATATTGATGTGGCATTCCTTGCGTAAAAAGACCAATTAGGGATGGCATTTGACTAGTAGCTATGTTTGAACCGGGGAATGAAAGCCGGTCTACGAGATGGACCACTCTGCCTTCATGCGGAAAGCACATCACTGGAAAGAGTGAGGAAAAAATAGCTCCCATGCTATAAATGTAGTCACGCCCAAGGAGTAGATTGTAATCTAAAGGTCCTGGGACTACCATCACGTTCAGATAAACGGTTTTCCTTCTCAAAGTTATAGGCAAACTTGGAAGGATCCCTAACGGTTGACTAGTTCCTTTATTGAAGCCTGTCATATTTTGAATCTCAAGCAGAAGAGATGGTGAACCAAGCGTTTTCCAAGCAGTTGAGGAAAGGATACTCACAAAAGCCCCTTCATCTATGATAGTACCACCCATGATCAGTCTGTAAGCTTGCACTATGATTTGGAATGGTACATTAGATGGTAGACAAGGTCTGCCTAGTAAATTCCAATCGAAGGAAATGACTAGGTTGCTTGGAGGTGGGACAGAATAAACGACTGGATAAATCTCTGACAAACTTCCTTCCTGTGGTAAAGGAACGGGTAGATTTCCCCCATGTTCATTGGAGTCTGTGTTAACAAAAAGAATTCGAACGGTGTCGTCCTCATTTTCTTTGGTGACAGTATCATCCGAAGGTGGACCTTTTGAAGACAAGATTGGGTCGACTGCCGTCTCAACCTGTTGACTTTGGTCCAGTGTGGACTCAGAGGGTTTATCTTCAATGATAGATGCTTCGACCAACCTCAAAGGTGTGTCAGTGGGATTTTCAACTAGTGATGGACTCGACAAGAGTTTCTTGTACCCAGGAGGAAGCCGTAGCGGTGAAGCAGGATGGTTATCCAATACCCTTTTAACTTTGTCTAGGAAGGGACAATGATGGATGGCATGATCGCCTTCACACAGTCTACAAGGAATTTTAGATCTTCCTTTTTGTCCATTGACTTCGTTTTCACTAGTTGATGGTGTACTTTCAACATGATCATCAGAGGTCGAGGACACCGGATTGTGCAAGCGGGGAGACCAGTCCCTTAAGATCCACGGGATGCAAGGACAATCTCAATGATAGTGGTCTCCCTTGTAAATGACACATGGAGATTTAGGTTTGGATGGTGCAGTGTGTGGATTTTCGCTAGACGATGTATGGTTTCCCCCTTTTGCCATTGTCTTCTTCTTATTCTTCTCCTTGCCTTTCTTCTTCTTCTCAGTTACTTGGTTTCTAGTTTTACTAGCTTCACCAAGAGAGGAGGAAGAAGGAGAGGGAGAAATAAATGAAGTAGAAGGTTGGGGGGGGGGGGGGGAATGCTAGCATCATCTGGTTGCTGATTTGATTGCTCAGGAATCACAGTGTTTTAAACGACAAAGGTCAAGAAAATCCATACTGGTAGGCCAATTGTAAGCCCTAGAAGGGGAAATGTAGCCATATGAGGTGCACCAACATCTCCCCAAGAGGAGAAGGGACTAGGATTTCCCCCAAGGGAAAATCCTTGATTGGTGGACTCCATTTTCTCAACCTAAGATCAACAAGGGAACAATGACGTTATTTCGATTAAAATAAATTTTATGACGCTTTGACACAACTTTCTTTTTCAATTTTTAAGAGTCGATAAAAAGCTAAAGATGACTCTAGTCACCTTTGATTTTTAATGAGCTTGAAGTGACAAGTGCTTTGATGGAACTTTTCTTTTAAGGAGTTTGAAAAGGAACGAAAGTGACTACTCTGGAAATCTAGACAGAGGGGTTACCAAACCAATCGCAAAACTGCAGAATACTTTTTACGATACAACAATCAATCTTCCTGAACACTGTGTTTAGTGCATTGCGATCGATAGGGCAGCAGACATGGCTTCCTAAGGATAAAGGATATAGCCTATTGTGGTCTCCCAATATATACTTGACGGTACGTGGGAGCACGAGTCCATACTGGCACTTGTCGTCTCAAAGAGGAGGAATCACCCAACCTATGATGAAAGTGATAGTTACCAGGCTTTACGATGCCGAAATACGTCTCTAGCCTAGACTTCTAAAAAGTTGTGCATTAAGTTCCAAAGCATTTTTATGTTCATTGAAATTTATTTTACAATTGATCTTTCTTAAGAAGTTTTCCTTTAAGGTTCACCGTTGTGATGTAGATATACAAATCCTAAATATGCAATCTAAGATGATAAACAGTCGTTTACTTTCTTTTTACAATGAAAATCCTAGCTACTAAGGAAAGAGAAGTAAAATCCTTTCAACATAAAGCAGAGAGCACACACTAAGATGCACTGTCCTAAATCAATTTCCACAAGCAGTCTAAATGCAAATGCACATGCATGTATTTGTTTTCTGCTTTCTTAATGTGTGAATGACAAAAATAATGCTAAGTACAAATCTGAACTATTCTTCTTTCAAAGCGACAGTACTAACAATTTTCTTTTCAAAAAAAATGAAAGGAAGACTAAGACAACACTTTGCGATTTTGAATTCAAAAAATTGCTTTTGACGCTTGAAATACTATTAATTCAAATCAAATACATTGTTAAAAGTGTAATCAACTAACAAAAAGAGGAAGACTCTTTTCTTTGAGTGAAAACGACACTTGTGACACTTTCAAATCAAAAGACAACAATTCGATTAAGCTGTTGTTTGCATAAGAGAACTGTAAATGATGAAAAATACATAAAAACATTCACAGTTCTTTATCAATGGAGGTTGAATAATGCAAAGGAAGGGAGTTTCACCAGTGATATATTGATCACAGACAGCAAAACTACTGAATAAAGCTGAAGGAAATGAAGGAAAAACCAAAATCTGGAGGCAGAAATAGTCTCATATGATCATCGCACCTGTAACACAGAGAAATAGGGATGCATCTCACCTACAACACACGGGAGGTGCGATGCATCCAAACTACTAATGAGAGACAGTGCGATGGTCCAAGAACGAGATTGAGGTTGATTTTTGCTCACAGTTTGCAGCTAAGTTCAGGGGTTTAGGCTGAGCTAATGATAGGCAATAAACACAAAGTATAGGGGTTGATCTAATGAGGTTACTTGAGCTACCACTAGGGCATTTAGGATGTTTGCAAGTCAGTTGTTCAGTTCATAAACAAACCTAGAGATTGACTGAAGCATCGTTGATCTACTTTGCACTTACATAGCAAATGCAGTTCGAAGGCTAGCTGGCTTAACTTCAGGCTCTGTCTTTAGTTTATAAAGCAAACAAGCTATTCACTCCCCAGTGGAGTCGCCATTTTGTTATCGGGAAAACTAGTGTCCACTCAGAGCTGATAGTCCCACTAAGACATGTAGCTATCTTCGAAACAAACAAACTAAAGTTACTTGTGTTTCCTTTTATGAGAGATAGGTGAGAGAGAAGTAGAGAGTACCAACTTTAGTCTTTCACTTGGCTCCTTGCTTGTTTCCTCCCTCCTTTGACAGAGCTTCGCCACTCCTTCTTTACTTGTCTTGCTTCAAAGAACACCTGTAGAGTCAAAGCAGCATAATACCATCAAATCATAGAGATCTATAACCATAAACAATATAGGATCTGATGTATATTAACCATACAAATGCATAATACAAGATTCAGTGATATACAAGAATATGGAGGAAAAATCAAATTGCTTTATTGATAGAAGTAGTAGAAGAGAGGATTACAACCCATTGGTCTGACCCAGCACCATCCTCCCAGCATGAAAGCCCTCTTCACCTCATGAAAAGCTTAGATCACCCAACAATACAATGTTGCATAGACAAACAAACAACACTTCCTTACAAAATACAAAATTCCAGCCTCCAGATCTCTAGGATGAGGGATCCATATATAGATATTTGTAGGTGGGTGAGTCAACTTCTGGGATTTTGATTAGTGTCATTTCTCTAATAGTTCTTGGTTCCACTTGGAGATTTCATGATCTCTTACTCATCCCTGGGTGAATTCAGAGAGGCAAGTGTCAAATGGGCAGTTTCTAGAAGATTCTCTGGGTTTTCACCTAGCCAACTGCCTCTGCCATTTTTCTGCTCTTGCTCATCGTACCCCACAGAAGGGCTTTTCAGTATGCATCGCACTTTTTGCATGTGGCAGATGAGATGCATCACACCCTTAGCACTGAGCAGTCTGTATGGTCTAGTCTTGACCAGTTCTAAGTAGTTTTTTCATGGAGAACTTCTCGGAGATGATGTAATCAGTTGACCTTGTTCCTTTAGGGTATGAAACAACATTTTTAGGGGCTTAGAAGCCCTTGGTTTATGGACATATGAGATTGGGGTTGTAGTGCCCAAATATGTCTATAACACATGTCAACATACAAAATAATTCAACATGCAATCTACAACCATTGAGGCACTTTGCCAAACACTTGGCAACAATGAATTTGAGATTCTTCTTCAACCTATTCAACTCAAAAAATTCAGAAATTGAAACTTCAAATGTTGGCACCTTAAAACAAGGACTAAACAATCTTAGTTTTTCATCAAAAACTCAAAAACAAACGCATATAATTGACAACAACAATCTGTAAAATTGCCCAGATTTTCGATTTGGGTTCTACAAAGTACGCTTTTGGAATCAAATGGAGGGTTAAATGGCCCCATGGCACAGATAACCCCTGATGTTGAGCGGAAAAGTAATAGAACATTCCAGAGATGCGATTTATTAAAACAACAACAACAAAAACATTCCTACTTTCTCATTTATCACTTTGTCAAACACTTAGTGTGCAAACTTCATCTATGGTTGTATATGGAGAAAAAAAACTCAAATTTATGATAATATGGTATTGTAGTCAACTCATGGCAACCTGCAATGGAAAAAAATTTGTTATAAAAGAACTTAAAACTTTGGCAACACATTATTGTTTTAATCCTCCTCGATGTACATTCTCAACTACAACTACCATTCATTATTGGTTAGCTCATAAATAAATCTATAAATATCTCATAAACATTCACAAGTAGCAATTTCCAATTAATTTTAAAGTTCTACAACACTTTTAAATTAATAATAAACCAAAATTTCAAGAATTCTTATGAACATAACTGGAAATGTATTTATACAATTCCAAAAAGTAGGAATATTCTCTAGCTCCAATGAGATTGTGCTCCTACTTCAATATCCTTACCAACTCGTTGTGAACCGTCTAGTTTTCCTCCCAACCATACCTAGGGAGAACTTCTCCCCATGGAATCCCTAAGATGTAAGAGCTCACAAACAGTTCAAAATAGAGGAGTAGAGAGATATCCAAGGCAAGCTAAGGAAGATAATTTTCACTTCCTCTCAACACCACTCATGGTTAGCTCCACCAGGTAGAGCTACATATTAATTTAGATTAGGAATTTCAAAATCATTTTGAAAGCAATTGGCTACTCTCTAAGTCTCTCACTCTCATAATAGTTTTCAAATATCTCCAACTTTTGGTATCACAATTGACCTTCCCCCCCAAGTGAGAACACATGAGACACATATATAGGAGGAGCAACAAATTCTTGTCATAAAGGAGGAGTAATATACATGCATTATATTCCATTTAGAGGAGTGTAACTCATGCCGTTAAGGAGAGGTATGCATGCCTTAGTTAAGGATAGTGTAACTTATGCATTAAAGAGAGCATAAGAGGAATCTTTTAGGACATGTCTTGAATGAGTTGAAGAGGAATATGCCATTCTTTGATGAGTGCATAAAATAGAGTTTGTATTATTAAAAGAGAGAGATTTACATAGAGCCATGAGAGTCATCAAGGAGAGAGGTGTGAAGTGATTGAGGAGATGAAGGTGACTTGTTATTCTCTTTTAATAATAATATCATAGCCTCATAAAAGATAATAATAATATTGATGATTAATTTGAGATTGAACAATTAGGATTGCTTAATGATAAGTTAAGTTATTTTCCTTCAAGTATAATTGATTTCCAATTTATGTAAGGTGATTTACTATTTTTGGAAATTCATGCTTGAGATGCTAGACATGAATTTCTATTTTTAGAAAGTCACTCTAAGATTGTTAGAAAATAGGTTTTATTAAGGAAATTCATCCTTGAGCTTCCCATGAGTGGTATTTTTCTTGTCGAGAATAGGGATTCCATACCACTATTGCATGCATCTTCGTGCCTTAGTAGAATGAGGACTCCATGCCCTAATCTATTCTAAAAATCTGAGATTCCACACTTTGATCTTTTTAAATCTTCCGGACTCTATGCCCTAAACATTTTATTATAGATACAAAACTCCACATCTTTATCTTTCATGGATTTAGGACTCCGCACCCTAATTTCCATGGCTTCTCATCTACTCTACTTTGAAACTCCACGCTTCACCTTAAGGTACTAATTGTGAGCTCATACCCATTTGATGGTTCGTTGGTAAGGCCGTGTTCCAATACCTGCACACATCACAATCTCATATATCAAAGGAATCATTGAATTTCATAGTTAACTTATTCACATTTTACCAAAGATTGTGCATGACTTCCACAACCATTTTGGTTCTAGAGAAATGACTTTCACAACCATTTAAAATTTCAACATCCTTGTTTGAAAATAACCACATTCCATATCACATCCTGATCAATACAATATTAAGCATATAAAATCATAAAAATCATGTATCATGACTTTCACAGTCATTTGTAATTTGAGCATCCTTGTTTGCAAATAACTATGTACCTGCCACATCTTGCTTATTACAAGATTAAACATATATAATCATATAAATCATGTATCATTTTAACCATATGTTCCACATAACCATGATCATCCATGGATCTATGTATCTCAATCCTAAGTCAACACCCATGTCATACACATATTGCCAAACTAAGATACCAAAAGAGAAAACATCGATAATATGTTCTCACCCAAAATCAATTCTTATACACACAACCATATATATTATCCTAAGCACACAACAACTAGGTGACCTAAACTAGATTTATAGCATATAAGCCTGTACATAAGTTTCTCACACATAATATTATATCATTATATCAAAATCACCCTCTCTAAGTGTCATCAAAGATTTCTCTCCAAGAAGGGAGTCATTCGGCAAGAATGTACCTTATTCATGCATTCACTACAAATGTCATCAGTATTTTGTAAGCATATTTATCATTAATAATTCAAATTCAATCATCATCCATATGAAAAAATTACACTAGAATCATTACTCAACCTTGTGCCTATGCGCCATTTTGGTACCTTGCTACACTCATAATACCATTAGTAAGATCTTATCATAAATGAGTAAACCATCATAAAATCTACACATGGGTGAATGCATGAAGATGGGTTAAACTTTTTGGCAAGCGCATGAGTTGGGAGGGAGAGAAAAGCAGCTCGATCGAGTTGTTTGAGGCTAAAAAATAAAACCTTGACTGATATCCTGTGTAAACCATAGTTACATAAGAGTTCGATCGATTTATTTTTTTAAACTTCCCACCAAAAAACAATGGGGAGTTTATGGTTCAAAGGGCTCGATCGAGCCCATTTTTAACCATGTTAAGAGCTCGATCAAGGGCTTGTTAAAACCTCAATCGATGTAGTTTTAAATTTACCTTAAACACTTGATCAAGCTTTTTAATTTCTTGATCGAGTTGTTGAGGGCCTAAAAACTTCAGTCTTAGCTCCCCTTTTGCAAATTTCTTTGCAATGATATTTTGTATGCTGGCGGACTTCACGCAGACTTGGTCCTTATGTGAGAGAGTTAATCATGTTGGATTCATGAAGGAATCCTCTATCCAATGGCATATGAGTTTGACATTTTAGAATTTATATGATATTTTTCATCTAATTTCTTTTAAACATAATGCTTGAATTTTTTTTGGATAGTTTCAAAGGGGTTGAATAAAAAATCAATAACATAAAATATGCAAAATTTCAAAAATTTCAAAAAATGAAAATATATTTGTTTACCAGTCCTCTTCAAAAATGTACTCTTCGTTTTCCAATTTATTTAAACTGTTGAAAAAAATATTACGTGAACGAGTGTTTACAAAATTCAATTGAAATATTATTTTCCCAACTTCGAAAAAAAAAAACTTTGCATAAAAAAATAATTTTTTAATATGAAAAACTTAGTTCTCTCCATGTAGATTATTTTCATATACAATTTTTAAAAATTACAAAATTTAGATTAAATTATGTTATGCGAACACATGCATACCTCTTAAGATGTGTGAAAATTTTCAAAGACAAGCATTGCATTTAATGGAAATTTTATAGATTATATGGCACTATTTTTTTTTTTTTGAAAAAATATCATTAGGATAACATTATTCTACACAAATTTCCTTTTTACTTCGAATCAAAATTCACAATGCTTATATGAATTTTAAGGGCTTCAATTCAATAAAAGAGAAAAAATTTGAAATTTCATTGCCACATTTCGCCCAAAATTGTAACTCGTCTTCATGCATACAACCATGTATGACAAGTTATTCTATAATCACAAGTATCATTATCTAACAATAAATTCATCAAAAATCATATATCCTAATAATCAATCAAATGCATAACCAATGTCATCATCATGAAAGGTAAATAATAGAATCAACAATGTCTAATGTCCTTAAATATTAATGTCTCGACCAAAGTATCTATCTTAAAAGTCAAAATAAAATGGAAAATGTTTGTCTCAATGTCAAGAAAAGATGGGGCACTACAATGTCAATATTGATGAGCATACCTACCTTCCTTGTAGTTCTCAATGAGTATATCATTTCTTGAGATAAAATGATGCCATCCAAAATATGTCAATGTTTTATATATGCTTATACTTCCAATGAGATTAAACAAGGTAGGAGTAGTTTTAATTGGTTTCTAATGACTTCTATAATTATCTTGTAGACCACATTACAAAGCAATATGGCTTAATTTTGTGTGGATCTTCAATCTTTCCTTCCTTTGGAGAAAAAGAAAGAAAAGTGGAATTGAGGACTAGAAGAACTTTAGAAAATTGACTAAAATATTTAACTAGTTCGTGTACATCAATTTTGATGATTTTCCAACAAGCATGGAAGAAATATATGGTAAATCCATATAGCCCTAAAGGCTTGTCCTTTGGCATGTCCCTGACAGCCTTCACCACTTCATCCATAGTGATTTCTCAAAGGAAAACCTCATTCTATTTCTTAGTGATGATTCTAGGAAAATGATGGGTGATGTTTTGAATAGCTACTCTTCTATTTTGCTGAGGTTCAAAAAATATAGATTTGTAGTAACTAATAAGATTATTGTCAATTACTACATGAGCAAATATTTCTCTTTCATGACTATTCTTGAGGGAGGTTATTCTATCGGGGTGACAATGATGGATCATGTATTTTTGGAAGAACTTTGACATTCCTTTCCACTACTTCCAACCACTGCACTATGGAGTTTTGCCTCCATAGTCATTCTTCCTACCTACTCCTTGCATCTAATTG
This sequence comes from Pinus taeda, assembly GCA_000404065.3. Taxonomy (NCBI): domain Eukaryota; kingdom Viridiplantae; phylum Streptophyta; class Pinopsida; order Pinales; family Pinaceae; genus Pinus; species Pinus taeda. The sequence continues at coordinate 215,715 of APFE030980138.1, forward strand.
TGTTTGAAGTAAAGCCTCTTCATGAATGAGCATGAATGTTCACCCATCAATGATCCTTTTTGTTAGATATGTTCCATTTCTTCTTCTAAAAGTTTATCTTAAGTTTAAACATGTCACTTTATTACTCTTTATTCCACTTCTTGAGATGGACTTTGAGGTACTTAAGGCACTAATAGAATTTGAATTTCAAGAAGCCCTACTCTATTGGTACCTCCTTCCACCATTTTGCAACATTATCATAAGATGTGGAGTGATTAAGATATAAAACTTCAAAGCGAAAAAAGTGGTTCTTAGGACTCCCTAACATATCAAATTCAAGGCGTATCAAGTATTTATATATGTATGTATATTATTTTGATAAACTAATTATAATTAAATTAAACCAATATTAATATATTATATTTCTCCACATACCAAAATAATCCACTTATAATCCTCATAATCATCTAATACAATCATATATTATTAGTCTCTGCCTGGGACTCTTAGCGATCAATTGTGCGTTGATGACATATTAATCTCTTGTTTGACCAAAAAATATTGTTGTACATCACAACTTTAACCAAAGTTTTCATATTACAAAATAATATAAAATTTATTATGTAATTTTGATTGGACAACAAAGTTGGGGGTCTTATTGGGTGCTTCGCGGCTTTCAAGACATTATGTTCGGGGTAAAATTAAGATATCCAAAGTTTTCAGAGATGAAAAATTTTTGTTATCCAAAGTTTTCAGAGATGAACATTTTATCAAAAGCACCACTTAGTTTGTCCTAAGTTTTTGCTACCTGTACTCTGTGTCATGCATGCAGTGTCCTGCATCCTGCAAGTGCCAGCTGTTTGCATATGCAAAGGCGTCCATGGTGGTCTACAAATACATTGTCCGGAATCCGGAGTAAGTTCAGAGTAGAGAGTGTCGAGCAACTAATTCTCCAGAGTAAGTTCAAAGCAGAGAGTGTGGAGCAGCTAGTTTGAGGAGCAGAGCAGAGAGCATCGAGCGGAGCTTCACCTTTACAACTTGTAAGTTCCCAGACCAAACGAAGCATTCCCCATCTAATGTAATATTCACCATAAAATAATGTTGAATTTATACAAACGTTTAACATGGTTATTTGATGGCATGTAACTCTTTGCATTGTTCCCTTCGTCTATTCATGGTAATAGTTTTGCTTCTATCACTCAAGCTTTCACTATATAAAGTGTTTTCTTAATTCATCAGGAATTAATTTCACTCTCATTTCATTATTATTTCTTTGCTATGTGCTTCAGAGGTGGTTTTTTTGATTTCATATTTAAGGTTTGTCCATATGCTTCTGTTTCTAACCTTCTATCATAGCAGACAATGTGTCAAACATTCCAAAATCCCGAGCCTTTTGCGGTAAATAGTATCATCTTTCTATTTCGAAAAGAGTTATTATTGAAAATATGCATTATTAACCTTTGCAAGCCTAACTATGAATGAAAAATCTCTTTTATTCTGAAATTTGGTGGTTTTATTTGAAGTTTTATTGAGCTTGGTAACTTTACTCTTGATAATGAAACTATATTTTTGAACCCATACCTTTTGTGTTATCCGGCACCAGCACCCTGTACAAATGTCATAACACATTAGCTTGAAAATATATATATCATAATCCTTCTAACATTGTGGCGTGTACTGAGTAACTTCCAAATTTCCAAATTAGTCTGAAAAATATGTATCATACTCTGGATAGTGGGGCGTGTGCTCTCTTTTTAACATAATTGATTTGTAAATGATTGATCATATGTGCAGAATGCCTACGAATTTCAATTTTGTATTTACGGTCCATGAGTGGGGTTGGGTATTAATGTCTTTGATCGCTGCGAGGACGAACTGGCAACGATGTGAAGAACAACTGGAATACTCGCCTGATAAAGAAACTCTGCAAGATGGGTATTGACCACATGATGCACAGGCTGGTATCACAGATTTTTTTTTAGCTGATTATGCAGCCAATGTGGCGCATTCGGGGAAGTGAGGACCAGATAGCCAAGGCCAGGATATGTACTGCATACCCAAAATATAGCTAAGATTATTCGTCATATACTGTCCAATAGTATTATCTTTTGAGACCGCGATACTTTAAACGTATTCTTTCTAATATTTTGAATGGTTTTTACGGTGAGACTGATTGCTATTTCTTATTTCACTCATTGAGTTTTTTTTTTTACCGTAGCAATCTGTTTATTATTCATTGCATATTTAACAGCGTATTTGTGATTACGTGTGTTTATTGTCCAATTTAAATCTTTCAAAATTTAGCAGAAATAATTTTATTGGCAATGTGATTTTTTCTGAAAATCTTTATAAATTAACCGAAATAATCTTATTTGCCCTTATGTTAGAATGGTCTGTGTAAATTCAGCATTTCTTTTCATAATTTAATCTTATTCGCTCTTTTTTTCCCAAAAATCGTCATGAATTAATAGAAAAATCTTAATTGCTCTTATGTTAGAATTATCTGTGTAAATTCAGCATTTCCTTTCATCATTTAATCTTATTTGCTCTTATTTTAAAATTGTCTATGTAAATTGGGCATTTCCTTTCATCATTTAATGTTATTTGCTCTTAGGTTAGAATGGTCTGTGTAAATTCAGAGTTTCCTTTCATCATTTAAGGGGATGGAGTCTTTCCAAAAGAAAGTCTACAACAAATTTAAAACAAAATATTTTGGAACTCAAGATATATTTGTTAGAGAAGATATATTTAT
>APFE030980138.1:226757-250858 GCA_000404065.3 Pinus taeda
TTCAACAACAACAAAAAATAGGGAAATATTTAGATAGTAAACTTTTGAGATTGGGTAGAAATAGTGAAGTAAACATGATCAAAATTTTAGTTTCTAGTTCATTATAATTTTGGAGATATAACCTATAGAACTTAGGGTTAGTGATTATTCTTGAATCATTGTCAAATGAGTTATCTTTTTATTTTTGTTCTAATTTATTCTAGGAAGTTTCAAATAGTGAAATCTTATGGAGACTAATGAGAAATATCATATTATAGGTCATCAAATTTCTAGGTTTTAGTTCATTATAATTCATAAAAATAGATATAGTCTATGTATGATATGGCTTGTGATTGATCCTAAAATTAATTTCAAAAGCTCCATCCAAAATTTCCATTATAAAAAGTTTTCATTGAAATTTTGGAGTCTAAAATTTTCAAATACCAAGAAGACATAGAGAATTGCATATGGAAAAAAAATTATATTTGGGCTCATTACAGTTTATGAGATATACCATGTGTAAGTTAGGGTCTTTTCACCGATCTTAAAATTATTTTTAGACATGTCATATTGATACTTTTATATAACATTTCTTTATTATATATTTGAGGCTTCCGCGAGCAACATTTTGTGTAGTGATGTCTTCCGGAGTCATCGCATTCATGCTTTATTGTATCAATGTTTCAAACAAACCTCTGTGGTTCATCATCAGGATGATGAATCATAGAGGTTGGTTCGAAACATTGATACAAATAAAGCATGAATGTGATGACTTCGAAAGACATCACTACACAAAACATTTCTTTAGTGATGTTTCGAACTATGAAATTTTCAATAGTTTAAGAAATCATGTCACGATGCTATAGGGAAAAATTTCAAATGTGTAGGAGCTCACACACACACACACACTAAATACATACATACCATACATACATACAGTACAAATACATACATACATACATACATACATACATGAGCATACATACCATACATACAAGAGAGCTACATAACATACATACATACATAATACATACATAATACATACAATATTATAATATATAATTAGTATAATATATATATATATATATATATACTATAGAATATATAGATAATATAGATAGAGAGAGAGAGAGAGAGAGGAGAGAGAGAGAGAGGGGGAGAGAGAGTTCTAAGCCATGATTCTTCTTTCTTACCTCTTTTTGATGAGCTGGTTCTAACATAAATGCACTTGTTTCAATACACTATGAATCATTTCATCAGCTTGTTTCATTAAATGGGAGAACCTATATTATGAATCTTCACTTTCTATAGATGTCAAGTTTGAGTTTTTATAAGGAGTAACATTTCTTGTAATTTAAACCCTTTGCCATATGAGAAAATAATAACAACACTCTTATTTATCACACTTTTCAGTAACTCAAAAATGGACTTCCAATTAAAAAATTTATGTCAATTGTAAATTACATACCTTTAAATATTAATTTGGAGATTGTCCAGGCACGATTTAATACATGCATTATATAATATTATACATATATATATAATATATTACATACCAGTACATAATATAGAGTATAATATAATATATATATATAGTATAATATAATAATATTCACTTATATATATATATAGTATATAATACTAATAATAAATATAATATAGATTAATATATCTATAGGAATAGATAGATAGATATAATCTCCAAATTAATATTTAAAGGTATGTAATTTACAATTGACATAACTTTTAATTGGAAGTCCATTTTTGTGTGACTTAAAATTGTGATAAATAAGAGTGTTGTTATTATTTTCTCATATGGAAAAGGGTTTAAATTACAAGAAATGTTACTGCTTATAAAAACTCAAACTTGACATCTAAAGAAAGTGAATACTAATAATATAGGTTCTCCCATTTAATGAAACAAGTTGATGAAATAGTCATAGTGTATTGAAACAAGCGCATTTATGTTATGAAACCAGCTCACAAAAAGATAGAAAGGAAATATCAACGCCTTAGAATTCAACCTCTTCGAGGGGGCAAACTCCTTTACATTACACAAATGGACAATTATTGGATAATACAAATGACAAAACCTCCTTTCTATATATAGGAGTCTAAGGGGTCACAATATAACCAAAGACGACCTAACAATAATAATATAAGGGCACAAAAATAACAATAGCAGGCTTCTATGGGGCACAACAATAATAATAAGGGATACAATGACAATAGTAATGGGGGAATCACTAGTATTATAGGGACCTAACATGCCCCTCTCCTTCAGAAAAGTGTTGTCCTCAATGCTTGAGTAGTTATGGATGTTTCTGTATAAAATTCTCATCCTCCCATGTGGAATTTTTAACATATAAGTTCTTCCACTTGATGAGATACTCTGAAATTGATCGATTTCGTAGCTATCAAGTTCTTGTTTCTTTGACTGCTTTAGGTTCCAATATGATTTTTCCTTCCTCATCAAGTTTTGGCAATATTGTTTGAACTGGGAGCTTGTCACCTATAACCTTCTTTAAGCACGACACATGGAAAACTGGGTGCACTCGGGAAGCTACAGGAAGCTCCAATTTGTATGCGATAGTACCTATCTTTTGCAACACCTTGTACAAACCATAATACTTTGGTGATAATTTATTATAGCTTGCTTGAGGGAAGTTTGTTTATATGGTTGTAGCCATAGGAATACCCAATCACCTACATCAAAACTTCTTTTGTTGTGATGTTGAACTACCTATTATTTCATTCTATTCTACGCCAAGGTGAGGTTATCCTTTAAGAGTTGGAGAACTTGTCGTTGATGCTTGATGTGATCTTCCACTACTTAAACCTTGGAATTTTCTCTTAAATATGATGTGATGGATGGTGGATGATACCCATAAAGTACCAAAAATGGGGTCATTTTTTTTGTCGTATGGAAGGAAGTGTTATACCACCATTCAGCCAGATGCAACCATTTGACCCATTGTGTCTGTTTATCAGATACAAAGCAACGAAGATATCCTTCCAAACATTTATTTACTATCTCAGTTTTCCCATCAGATTGAGGATGATAAGATGAGCTATGAGCTAACTGAGTACCAAGACAAGAAAATAATTATGTCCAAAACTTTCCAGTGAAAATGGGATCTCTATCACTTACAATAATCTTTGGGTTTCCATGTAGCTTTTGAATTGTTTCCATAAATTCAGTAGAAACTGTACTCACCTTAAATGGATGAGATAATGCACAAAAGTGTGCATACTTGGTAAGTCTGTCAGCTACCACTATGATAACACTCTTTCCTTCAGACTTGAGTAAACCTGTGATAAAATCCATTGGAAATTCCTCCCAACATTGGCTTGGAATGGATAGAGGTTGTAATAGACTTGGGGTCTTAATTGTTTCAACTTTATTTTGTTGGCAAACCAAAAATTCCGCTACAAACTTTTGAATATTCGATTTAAGGCCATCCCAAAAAAATTCCTTCTTAACCCTGTGGTAAGTTTTTAGAAATCCTGAGTTCCCTCCTCATGGAGAGGTATGCAATTCCCTAAGAGTCTTTTGTTTGAGTTGGGAATTCTTACATAGGTATAACCAATCTTTGTACCATAACAAATCATTTTTCCAGCTAAATGTATCAGATGTATTAGGATATTGTTGTACTTTTGAATGCGTGCCCACACTTCTTCGCCTTCTTCCATTCATACCTTGCTTTGTTTATCCAATATTGTTGGATAATAGAAAAAAGAAATGTTTCCACATCGTCATCCTTTCTTGAGAGTGCATTTGCCACAACATTTTTGCTTCCCTTTTTTGTAGATGATTTCAAAGTCATAACCCGACATCTTTGTGATCCATTTTTGCTGTTCTTATGAAGATAATCTTTGTAATAAAAAATATTTAAGACTATCATGATCTGTTTTTACCTTGAAGTGTCTTCCCATTAGGTAGGGTCACCATTTCTTAAGTGAATGTAGTATTGCCAACATTTCATTCTCATAAATAGCTTTGTGTAAATACTTTCCTTTGATTGGACAAATTTTGAAAGTAACGAGTCTTTCTTCTTGCATTAAAACAACACCAATTCCATTTCCTGAGGCATCACATTCCACAATAAAGGTTTTTGTGAAGTCTGGTGTAGCTAAGACTGGTGCTTGGTACATTGCCTCTTTAAGATGTTCAAAGGCCTTCGTTGCTTATGGAGTCCATGAAAATGCGTCTTTCTTCAATAATGTTGTTAGAGGTGCTACTATTCTCCCATAATTATTAACAAACTTGCGATAATACCTTGTCAACCTGAGAAATCCTCGTAGATGCTTTATGGATGTGGGGATTTTCCATTCCTTAATGGTTTTAATTTTGCTAGGGTCTACCCTAACACCTTCATGAGATACAATATGACCTAGATATTCCACCTCTTGTACTCCAAAGAAACATTTGGAGATTTTTGAATCTAATTGTTTCTCCTCCAATAGTTTGAGCACCCTATCAACATGTTGAACATGATCCTTCTAAGACTTGTTGTAGATTAGTATATCATCAAAAAATACTAACACAAATTTTCTAAGGAAGGGTTTGAAAATCGAATTCATTAGCCCTTGAAATGTAGAAGGTGCATTGGTAAGGCCAAAATGCATGACCCAAAATTCATAATGACCCTCATGAGTTCCAAATGTCATTTGGAATGTCTTCAGTCTTCATTATGATTTGATGATATCCTGAATGAAGATATAACTTGGTGAAGTAAATTGATCCATGCAATTCATCCAATAATTCATCAATGAAAGGAATGGGAAATTTATCTTTAATAGTGAGCTTGTTGAGCTCCCTATACTCTGGACACATGCGCCATGATCCATCCTTCTTGTGAAACAATACTACTAGAGCAAAGAAAGAACTTTGACTAGGTTGAAATATATTAGCCTCTAACATTTCTGCAACCATATGTTCAATTTCACTCTTTTGGGCATAGGGATATTGGTAAGGGCTGATGTTTGGAGGAACACATCCTGGAATCAAATGAATATCATGATCATGATCACGAATAGGTGGGAGGCCTTTGGGAGTCTCAAATACCTTGGAATGATTGTCCAAGACTTTTGGAGATATGGAGAAATAGATGATTCCAATGTGGGAACCTCTAGTGAACATAATTGTGAAATTATGCCTCGTTGTTCTTTCTTTAGAAGTTTTTTCATTCCGTTAGAGTTGATTATCCTTCTTGGTTTCCCTGCAATACCACTTAATTCATTTTCCTTTCCTTCTGAAGAAAATTTCATGAAAATTAAAAGCTATTGTACCCAAGGATTGTAGCCATTGGACTCCTAGTACAACATCAACACCACCCATTGGAATAGAAAGCATTGGGCTATTCAATACATATTATCCCATTGATAGCTTGATATTCTGGCACTTTCGAGAGCAATTTATGGTTTCTACACTTGCAACCATCACTTGACACTTTGGTGCTGGATATAGGAAGCAATTCAATTCCTTAGCTATCTTACAATGAACAAAATTATGGGTACTTCTAGAATCAATCAACACTATTACCTTTGTCTTCTTGATATGTCCTTCTATCTTGATAGTTTGAGAATAGGTAATTCCTACTAATGCATTACAATATATGGTCAGATTCATTTTTATTTCTCTAGGGTTTGTTCCGTTAGAGCTTATTATCTTTCTCGGTTTCTATGTGATACCCCTTAATTCAACTTCCTTTCCTTCTGAAGAAAATTTCATGAAAATTAAAAACTATTGTACCCAAGGATTGTAGCCATTGGACTCCTAGTACAACATCAGCACCACCCATTGGAATGGAAAGCATTGGGCTATTCAATACATATTCTCCATGGATAGCTTGATATTATGGCACTTTCTTGTGCAAGTTATGGTTCCTCCACTTGCAACCATCACTTGACACTTTGGTACTGCATATAGGAAGCAATTCAATTCCTTGGCTATCTTACAATGAATAAAATTATGGGTACTACCCGAATCAATCAACACTATTACCTTTATCTTCTTCATATGCCCTTTTATCTTGATAGTTTGAGGAGTGGTAATTCCAGCCAATGCATTACAAGACATGGTCGAATTCATTTCTTCTTTCTCTAGGGTTTGTTCCTGGTGTATATCCTCTTCTTTTAATGTTTCTTCTTCCTTTTCTTCCTCCTCTTCACAATCTATGTAAAATAATTTCTTCTTAGCACACTTATGACCTTTAGTGTATTTTCTATCTGTACAAATTTACAGGGTAAGTTCCTTAGATAGTTTACCAAAGGACATTGCTCACAAATAGATCACAGATCAATACACCAGTATTCTTGACGTGGTTAAAAACCTCAAAGAGGGAAACAGTCCATGGCTTGAGCCAATGTGGCCACTTTAGGAAATTTATTAATAAAAGAATGAAAATTTACATAAGCTTCTCTCATGAACGGTTAACTTACAAATGACCCTCCATTCTCTTTAAATAGAGATCATGGACCAATCGGGTGTTAATCCACGGATCACGTGTCCGTAATACAGAGGAACCGTCGCATCACTACATATCACGACTGTCAGATTATAAGTTACAAAAGTACATAGTAAAGAAACAAACTTTACCTAACTCTACACTAGACCAAGTTATACTTAACTATTTCCTATGTGTCGAAATATCCTAACATCCCCCCTTAGGAACAACTTGGGATAGGATTGAAGGATGTACAAATATGACACAATAGGAGAAGGAAGGAGGCATTAGAGCACATCCCCCCTTAGTGACAACTTCCTGAACTCCAACCATAAATTGAAGTTTCGTAAACTTCGCCTTTGTGAGAGCCTTTATAAAGATGTCTGCAACTTGATCATCTGCTGAACAATATTGCACTTCAAGAACATGGTCATGAAGGAGCTTTCTGATGAAGTGCATGTGCAGTTCAATGTGTTTGCTGTGCTGATGTTGGACTGGATCTTTGCATAGTTGAATGGCACTTTGATTATCACACCAAAGTGTAGTCATATGTTGTTGCTGAAAGCCAATCTCTGACAGGATCTGACAAAGCCACAAGGCTTCCTTAATAGCTTCTATGGCACCACGATACTTTGCTTCTGCTGAAGAAAGAGAAATGGCACTTTGTTTCTTACAAGTCCATGTAATAGGTCCTGAACCAAGAGTGAACACATAACTTGTAGTAAACTTCTGATCATCAGAGTCACCAGTCCAATTGAAATCATTGAAACCAACCAATAGAGGATATGCTTCTGCACTGTAATGAATCCCAAACTGAACTATACCTCAAATATAACGAAGTATTCTTTTAGCTTCTTTCTAATGACTTTCATGTGGGTTTTGCATAAATCGAACAATAAGGCCAACAACAAAGGAAAGGTCAGGACGAGTATGGGTCAAATACAAAATTTTTCCTACAAGTTGACGATATAAGGTAGAAACAACTTCAGCGGAAGTACAAGTGACTGAAAGTTTGGCTCCAAACTGAACGGGAGAAGGGGCTGGCTTACAGTCTTCCATGTGAAAATGGCATAGAAGATCACAGGCATACTTGGACTAGGAAAGGGAAATACCTTCCTTGGATTACAAGACTTGCATGAAGAAATCTATATGGAACAACCTATTGGCTTTATACAAATAGACTCCAACCTTGTATGTTAGCTTAAGAAATCCCTTTATGCTCTCAAGCAAGCCCCTCGAGCTTGGTATGCAAAAATGGATAGATTTCTTTTAGAAACTGGATTTTCTAAGTGTCATTCTAACGATATTGTCTACACCAAGAAAGTGGGAAAGTCCCTTATTATTCTTGTTCTTTATGTTGATTATCTTATCCTTATTGGTAGTGATCCCAACCTTTTAAACCATGTGAAGTCCAACCTTAAAAAGAAGTAAGTTCCTTAGATAGAAAACGAAAGGACACCGCTCACAAATAGATCAGAGATTAATACACCAGTATTCTTGACGTGGTTAAGACCCTCAAAGAGGGAAACAGTCCATGGCCTAAGCCAACTTAGCCACTTCAAGCAATTTATTAATAAAAGAACGAAAATTTACATAAGCTTCTCTCATGAATGGTTAACCTACAAATAACCCTCCACTCTCTTTAAGTATAGATCATGGACCAATCGGGTGTTAAGCCACAGATCAAGTGTTGGTAATATTGAGGAGAGAATGAACCGTCGGATCACTACATATCATGACCGTCAGATTGTAAGTTACAAAAGTGCATAGTAAAGAAACACACTTTACCTAACTCTACACTAGACCAAGTTATTATTAGCTATTTCCTATGTGTCGAAATATCCTAACACTATCAAAACTGTAACAAAGCCCTTTTACTCCTTTTTCTTCCAATTGTTGTGGTGTCAACCTTGTAGGTTGTCGATGGTTAGGGGCAACAACACTTCCATATTTATGATTGTGAGTGGTAGGCTTCCTTATTGCCATAATTTTGCTTTCCATTTTTCTTGCCAACCTGAATGCCTTCTCCAATGAATCAGGTTCCCAAAGGTGAACCTCATGTTGAATGTTATCCTTTAAATTACCTATGAACACATCATTCCTATGCTCCTCTGGAATATCTTTTACCCTTATAGTCACTTTTTGGAAGTCCTTAATGTGCTCCATCATTGAACCCTTTTGTTTGAGATTTATCAATTGGCTAAAAAAAGTGTTTCTTTTTGTATCCTCATAATGTGCTATCATTTCATTCGTAAAAATAGCCCAAGTGAAAATTTGTTTATGAGAGCAAAGCCATTGATACCATACAAACTGATTTGGTTCCAAATATAAAGTTGAAATGCATACTTTTTGTGTGTTTTGGACATTATGGAGATCGAAAAATTGCTCCATATGTACTATCCATGTTCTGGGATCCTTGCCATCAAACTTCCTCATATCGATCTTTAGAATATGGTGGTTCTTCAATCCAACATTAGAGTCTACGAAATCATGATTAACATTTATTTTTTTCTCATCATGTGTTCCTTTACTACCCTTTTGCCATTAGTAAGCATTTCTTGTAGAAATTTTTTCAAATCTTCCATCTTAGCTTCCACGCCATCCATATTAGTTTCTACATCATTCATCTTAACTTCTACGCCTCTATTTAAACCATCCATATTAGCTTCTACGCCTTTCTTTAAACCATCCATCTTAGCTTCCATGCCATACATCTTAGCTTCTACGTCTTTCTTTAAACCATCCACCTTAGCTTCCACTCCATACATCTTAGCTTCTACCTCTTTCTTTAAACCATCCATCTTAGCTTCTGTTACTTTTTGTGCGAGTGAAATTTGTTGCACTTGGTCTCGTAATTTTGATATATCATGTTGTATTTCTTCCTCTTCTTCATGAGTCATGCTAGAGCTTTTAGGTTGCTTACTAGGTGTTTCCGTTTTCTTTCTTCAGGGCATAAATTACTGATAATAATGCTTCACTATGCCCTTTGAATTCCTTCAAACTAATTTTTCAAACCAAACTTACACAAAAAATTTAAAAAACTACACACCTTTTTTCACTTTGTAGGAGCTTAATATTGAAACGACTGTAACTCTATAATTTCGAATCTCTAAGGTCTAAAATTGTGACTTGCAGTATCCCTTTTTGCCCTCTTTCCAATGCCACCAGTCTGATCGAAATTGGATTCTCCAAGAAAGAGTTATGCCCCACCTCCCAAGATAACCTGCTTATATACTTTTTCAGTAGAGTCAACTTGTATGAAGTGCGACGTGTTATTGTTTCAATCTTTGGGCCTGTTTAGAATGTAATTCGGGAGTGTGCAAAAACCCTAACTTCCTTAGATTATATCTTTGAACATATAGCGAGAAAAGATCTTAAATTTGGACCCTAGCTTCAACAAGATTTCGGATCAAAAGGGAATTAACTTCAGAGTCTGAACCTTCGTAGAAAAAAATTATAGAGAAACTTCCACGATGACCTATTTGAGATGAAATTCTAGAGCTTTCAAAAACCCTAACTTCATCAGATCATATCTCCGAAAATATAGTGAGACAAGATATGAAATTCCGACTCGAGGTTCAAACCGATTTCTTCTCAAATGGGTTTCTTTTTTAGCTTCTAAAACTTTCTAGCGAAAAGGTTATAGCGAAAATGCCATGATGACCTATTTGGAGCAGCGAAACCCTAGAATCCAAAGCTCTGATACCAAATTTTATCAAACTAGCTCACAAAAAGATAGAAAAGAAATATCAACGCCTTAGAATTCAGCCTCTTTGAGGGGGAAACCTCCTTTACATTACACAAATGAACAATTATTGGATGATACAACTGACAAAACCTCCTTTCTATATATAGGAGTCTAAGGGGTTACAATATAACCAAAGCCAACCTAACAATAATAATATAAGGACACAAAATAACAATAGTGGGCTTCTATGGGGCACAATAATAACAATAAGGGATACAATGACAATAGTAATGGGGGAATCACTAGTATTATGGGGACCTAACAATTTATCATGTTCTCAATAAGTCCTTTAAAATAAAATGGAAAACAAAATGAATGAAAATGAGGAACGCATGGAAAATAATATGGATGAAATAGAAAAGTACATGGAAGAAATAAAAGATTCCATGAATTCCATGAAAAATCTTCTCTAATAGAGGCTTCGTAAAAGGGTATGAAGATCCAAGGAAATCATGAAACTAAGGAGAAAAAATATGTAGGACTTAATACATATGAGGAGTAATTTATCACAATTGAAGAATACAAATATTGAATCACAAAATCATGGTCAATCACAGCTCCAAGATCAGGCTTCCTAAAAGGGTATGAAGATCCAATGAAATCATGAAAATAAGGAGAAAAAATATGTAGGACTCAATACATATGAGGAGTAATTTATCACAACTAAAGAATGCAAATATTGAATCACAAAATCATGGTCATTCACAACTCCAAGATCCATAATGTCAAGGGTTCGACTTGGCACCAAGAAACTAATTCTTTATGGATATTGATGTGATGAAATTTGATGGAAAATATCATATAACATGGATATTCTAGATTAATATATACTTTGAGCTAAATAAAGTGTCAAGATTACCAAATGTAACTATTGCATCCTTGTGTTAGAACAAGATCAATTTGTAATGTATCAATGGTGTTGCAAAAGGAAAAATTATTTTATCATATCGTGGTCCATTTTATGGAAGAATTGATTTCACATTATGGGGTTATTAATAGCAATACATTATTTAGTAAATTAATAAATCCTCAACAAATAGGTTCAATTACAGATCACATTCAACAATTCCAAAAGTTTAGTCTTAGAGTAAGGAACATTCAAGAGGATAAGTTGTTCAAACCTCTTCATCAGGAATTCAAAGAAAATAATCCAACATGAGGTGCATCTCTTTGAACCTAAATCAATAGACCATGCTTTCAATCTAGCAAGAAAAATGAAGGTAAAAATATAGCTACTATAAGAGTGGTCACTAAAAATTATAGAGAACATCACGCTCTCTCTCCTAAACCCATTCAATCGAGAAGGTTGATTGTCAAGAAATTTTCATATATAAATCTTGTTGCATTTAATTATCAATATGGAAGTTTGTAAACTTGTGAAATTCAAGCATTGTATGTGAAACATTAGCTCATTTACAGTATTTGAACACCCAATGTAGTAATGAATAAAACTAAATTTAAGAAAACGAAAATATTAAACACACTTACATAAAGGAAACACTCTTGCATGAAAAAAAATCTAACTCAACAACTCTTGTCAATGACCATGTACTTGAACAATAATCATGATACTAGGATCCAACTATAACCAAGTTATCACTTTGCATGAATTTGGAATTTCCTTCTTTCCATAAATCCTCATTCCATTGTTGATGAGTTAGGACAAAGGCTGAATAAAAATACAAGAAATGAAACACACACACTTGCATCAATGAAAGGCTAAATATGAAATCAAATTTCATGAAAAAAAGGCCACCATGTTCTCTTGGATTGAGCTTCATCTCCTAAGAATTCATGGTAGAAAACTTAAAATATATCATCAAAAAATTAAATCAAATTCTTTTATTTATAGAACTAAAGAATGAGAAACTATGTGAAGATAAATATCAAAAATTGTTTTATTGCATCATATTCTAGACATATGTTCCAAGAATTCTCCCCTTTGGAATGGAAAATATGATTTTATTTATACAAAAGCTAAGATAACTAATAATAAATCTTTCCTATATCTAGAAGTTTCTCGTGTGGTTACAACCATTTGTTAATAATTATCAAGGAAATACCTATAAGTATATCTAAATATATTCTCATGAAATATCTCCAAGATATTTGATAACAAATATCCAAGATTCTTTCCATATCTAAAATAATTCATTAATGATCACAAATCCATGGAAAATATTTTGTGGTTGAAGAAGAAATTTTAATTTGTAGCTAAGTGACAAAAAAGTGCATAGTTGGAATCTATTAATATAACTATAATCATCACTCAACTCACCCAACTTTCAAGGATATGGTGAAAACATGTTATTTTTCTAATTTTTAATCATAAATTCACTTGAAATGCTAAAATAAATACATTGGAAAATTTGGAGCCTACTCCCATATATAAATATTAAAATGGTCTTAACACAAGGTCACAAACAAGAGGAATGATTAAAAATCAAGGAGATGGTTGGTAAAAGATTGTGAAATAATGGTAATTTTGATTACAAGCATTCTCCCCAATTTAAAATGTTTCATGTACTCATGCAACCTTGCATTTGGTTCTCCTAAGCCATGTAACTAGGTCTTCTTCCTTTGAAACATTGGGTTAAAATGAATTAAGTGGAAACTAGCTTTCTTGTGGTTGGTTCAACCATGAATTTAGTAAGTGCTAGTTCTTGTGTGACATCACTTACCTCTTGAATTCCAATGCAACAAAGAATACCCCCTTCAAACAACAAAAAGGTCATTAACTTGAAAAATAAACCATGTATATTCATTCATATTGATAACCCAAAAATGTGCATTCAACCAATTTCCAGTGCTTTGGCGCATTCCTAGACTTTAACTACTCTCATGACATATCAATCTTTGAAGCAAATTTATGAAGTAACTCTCAAATTGCTTATCACTGGCATGTGGTTGAATTTGAGTTTGACCATGAGCTAGCATCCTCCTCATTTGGTTTGGACCTTGTTCCATAGGTATTAAACTATCTTTTGGAGTTTACACACAAAACCCATTTCGCAGAATTTCGTTTAAGTTTTTGTTAGTGTGCAAAGCAATGAGGGTCCTACCTAATTTGCAAACTAGCTACATAATTTCTTGTAGCAAACTTCTTCTGAGAGATTTGGTCATCCATTTTCTTATAATTTATCAACTAGGTTCTTGGAAAATTTTGTGGGGTTGTTAGTATCACCTTTATGCTTCTACCCACTAAAAATTGCAACCAAAAAATGCACATATCTCAAAAAATAACCAAAATGGTTATAGATGACGGTGGTTATTTTCTTGAAAAAAATAAATTGGATTGCCTTGAAATTTTCTAAGTGTATTCATATTATATTAATGCATTTATCTGTTAAATTTCATAGTCATCTAATGCATGGTTTCCAGGATATAAGCAAATCAATTTATGCACTTGACTAAAGATAATGTATTGGAGATTGCAAATTCTCTATGTTTTACTTTATTTGTTATTGTAGGTGATAGTTGGACATAGGAGTTTCCAAAGTACTCCAAAGGATGTTATCCACTTCCTCCTTAAGTATGTCCTAATTAAACCTTTTCTTATGTATGTTCTAAAAAACATTCGGAATTTCAAGTCTATCCATAGTTTGCAAGTATCTAGAAATATAAATTTATGATTGTCATAAATATAGAAAATCACATATTATTCACATCTCCTCTAACCTACCATATTCATGTTGTATATTTGTGCCATATATGCACCCAAATGATGTCTATAAAATTGTGGTTGGGACTTATTTCTAATGTGTGATTGTCACGACATTTTGTGGAATTTTTGGAAAGAATTTTATGCCTTACTTATAACCATTGCAATAATAACAAGTAATTCCACTTGTCCATATAACATTCCTTGCATGAGTACTGTTAATTCACCCATTCATGCTACCAACAAATATCACAAAATGTTGACACATACCATCAAGATTAGAGGCACTTTACTACTATGAGAAAACCATCGTAGCACTAAAAACATGCTATTGTATGTAGATAAAAGGGAAAAGAAGAGGAATCCATATTTGTACACACTTACCAATGGGATATTGTCTTGCCTTTAACCACTTCTAGTTCCCAAATATGAAGGGGATTATTCTTGAAACTTACAAAGAAATCATTATTAGCTTTAAGATACCTTTTCCAAGTGGGAATGGTAGAAGGTTTGAAAACAATTGTGGACACATTATTTCAAGGATTGTCCCACAAAGATGTTTTTATCAATATCTTTTGGACTCATTAAACATATTTTGAACAATAATTCCAAATGCCAAAGAAGAAGAATAGTGATTTTTTTCTTTTTTTGTTAAACTTGACAAGGTTCCCAGATGCACACAAATATACTTCCTAGGCTTAAATTGAAGTCAATTGAATGCTTGAAGTTGGAAATGGTGTATTTTTACCATTTTTACCATAATGCAAATGTAAATATTTATTTTTATGAAGAAAATGGTTTTTTGTGCAAAAATACTTGAATGCTAGCTTTCCTCTATATACTGGTAAAAGTATAAAACTACCTTAAAAGCAAGCCCACAAACTCTCCATTGTGTTCTTACTAAAAATTTTGCAGATATAGTTACCTAAATAGTTATATTTCACACAAAACCATGTCTCTATTTTTCTTCATTTGACTTCAAATGCATGCAAACAATGTGCAAAAAGTACTCTAAGTAAATTTGGTCGTTTTAAATTTTTGTGTTTGACTTTTGGTTTGATTGCATTCCCCAAAGTAGCTAGTTTGAATTTCTTGTGATCTAATAGAAACCAAAGCATGTATCAATCATGTAGAAAATCCTCCAAGTAGTATATTTGAATTTGAAGAGCCAATATTATGCAAACAAATAAAGGTGTTACAAGAACTAGGCTTCTTGTAACATATTCTAGGTTTCAAGTAACAAGGTCTATGTTTCTTGAAACAACATTAGTTAAATGGGGAAAAGAAATTTTGACCGCCATAAATTTACCAAGATTCAGAAGGTCATATGAGGTCATACGATCATAAGGTAAGGAATTGGCTCTAAAATATATGAGTATCCAACACAACCCTTTGCCCCGAAAGAATAAAGACTAATGTTGTTTTTGTCCTAAAAAAAATTGACAAATTGGGAATGGAATTGTGAGAAACACAAGAAACCATGAGAAGCAAAGGAAATTTTTTGGATACACCTCTTCTAGTATTCAATGAATTACTAATTAAAGATTAGAAAATAAAGGTACCTTCACCTTCCTGAGAGGTCCATGAGATTTATAATAAATATATGACATCCTAAGAGGCAAGAGAGTTGAGTTGGTCCACAAAGGTGATCTAAACTAAACTAAATGAAAAATAATAATGTATAACCTCAATTAAGTGAAACTTGGAACTTGTAATGTAACGGTTCATAAATTAAGATATGGAATTATATTCAAATGGAGTAGCAAGTTTGTACATCTGTGACATAAGGGGACATGGAACTTAGATGGAATGTGTGGTTTCTGATCCATTATTTGCAATTTTTTTCCATTATCAAGCTAGTTTTCAAAGAATATTGATTTGATTTCACCAATAAGGGTTTTGACAATTAGAAATTTTAATTCCATAAGAATGCCTACAAGCAAACTATTTTTGAAACACTCAAAGTTTTGATGGAACTTGAGACAATTTTTCACCAATTTCCTCATTCTCTTGGAGACAGAACTTATACATAGGTCCATTGCATAGAAGAGAACTTGATGTCAAGTCAAGTGGATGCTTTAGTATCACTGTAAAGATACTTTTATAGAAATCCCATTATATTTACACCCATTTCTCCTTTTGTCTCTATTGCATAGAAGGCCCCCTCAAAGAGGACTTGGTGGTCATGTTGATTTCCTTTCTCCTTCAAACAAAACCATGAAGAGGGAAAATATTTAATGTGAGAGATTGTCTTCTTGCATTTCTTAACAATGATCAAAGAGAATGAGGTTGTCAAAGCTATTCTAGTATCTTATACACATCACTGACCTCCAAGGATGAAAATGGCATTATATGGCCTAGATATATATTGCTTCAACATATATATGATTCTTCTAAAATAATATCATAAACCTCAAGCTAAGAAATACTAGAGAATACCTCATCTTTAAAGGAATTTCATATTACAAACAACATTGTTAATTAACACAAATGTTAAATACTCAACTACACTAATTGTAATATTTTGAATTTGAAAATGTTAAAAAAGAAACTAAACTAATTTTTTATTAAAGATAAACATTTTAGAAACCAATAATATATAAAACAAATTTCTTATGATAGTCTCCAATCTAGAATGAAAGACATTATTAATACAAAACCAATCTCCACTTTAAACATAAAAGGTGGAATAAAATAAAAGTAGTTTAACTTAATCGTTAAGCATATAAAATGATTTTGAAACCAATATTAAAAATATAACATTAGAAAATTTTAATCAATAGGCAAAAACAAATATTATAAAATCAATATATAAACAAGTCTTTCTCATATATATAATGATGATGATGATGATT
Source organism: Pinus taeda (assembly GCA_000404065.3). NCBI lineage: Eukaryota > Viridiplantae > Streptophyta > Pinopsida > Pinales > Pinaceae > Pinus > Pinus taeda. The sequence continues at coordinate 243,450 of APFE030980138.1, forward strand.
AATGTCCACTAAGACCAATATGGTCTATCAGAAAAGTAAGAGATTAATTGAGATTCTTTAATATTTTATTTCGATGATCAAAGCGAAGGGAGAGTTCCTAGATCACCATAGTTTTGTTGACTTAACAAGTCAAGAAGGTTAGAATGGATGTAAGTAAGAGTTGGGAAATCCAAAGAAAGTGAATTTCATCTTCAACCCTCTTAGTATTGCAAACATGACAAACTCTTTTGTCCCAAGGTGTTTTGGGAATTAACCAATGTTTGGTTTTAGTTTGAAGCTCATGAGAATTAGTCCTTATGTTAGCAATGTTCATTTTCTTCTTAGCACTACTCAAGACAGAAAGATAATTATGGTTATAAAGATTGGGGTTGATCGCCTCCTTATAATACTTTAGCTTCCCTTTTCCTTCTAACTCCTTATTGTCCCATAACTTATCATTTAATTTAGTAGTAATAATATTTTTAATGTTATCCTTATTCTTCAATATGATATCCTCCTTTACCCCTCAATGGTCTAGCCAATACTGGGTATCCTTATGGCAACCTTGCTTGAGCTAGAGGTGGGGGTTTTGGCTAGAGTTACAGGTAATTTTAGGGAACCTCTTGGATTCCACATTGTATAGCTTTTTATTATCTGTGATATACCTATTCATAGTCATGATTTCAGTGGGGAAAAGGCTAGCTTCAATCAAGAGGATAGGGTAGGGAGTATTTCCTTTAATATTGAGGTCGTAAGCTATAAATTTCTTTTGGATCAGCTCAATCATCCTCCATGATTCTCTAGATATACAACAACGCCAAACCTCACATCCATATAAAATAAAAAGGGTGATGAGAGTTCGAAAGAGGGGCTTTTTTTACTCCATACCTAAATATTTGTCGACATACAATTGTTTTCAAGCCCATAATAAGCTTTCCTCCAGTTATCCTTTATCAATGTTATAATTCGAATTGTGATTATGAATTTCAATTCCCAGTTATTTTTATGAAGAAACTTTCTCCAAGTAGTTATTATCATAAATGATATTATCATAGTGATTTTTTTGGATTTAATTATCATGACTTTAGCCTTGTCAGTATTAATAGTCTTATCCATTTTCGAATAGTAATCTTAGAGGATTTGAAGTTGCTTGTCAAGATCGTCATGGATCCTAGCTAAAAGAACGATATTGTCAGCATAAAGGAGAAGAGTAGTGACCATACTACTGAGCATGGGGCCATCACATCCTACAAATTCCAAACACTCTTCCGACTTATCAATGTAAGCGCCACAATGACTAGGGGATAAGGGACACATTTTCAAAACTAAAATATTGCATTTACTTTCATCTGAGCAACCCTTAGTGGTCCTAAGCTTGACAATAACATTATCATATAGTCTCGTCACATCAACCCTCAACTTGAGAGGAACCATAATGTCTTCTAGCCTCTTCCATAGCTTATCCCGAGGAACTCTATCTAAAGCTTTTATGAAGTCAATTAAACAACATAAGAGATTAGTTTAAGGTTACTATATTTATTTATGGCATAGTCTAACTTATAGATGAAATGACCCTTTTCACAACATTTTCTCTGGTTAATATTTATAAAATCAGGAGAGTTTTTAAAATGTTGAGTTAAGTTGTTTAATATGTAGCATTTGAGTGCCCCAAGGATTTTTGAGGGTGTTGAATCCATTTACGCATTCAAACATACATTTTAAACAACAAAAAATCACATTTTTTCTTGAAATTGTTTCACCATTGAAAAAGTCTATTTACTTTATAAGTTAGACTACATCTTTATTTATTTATATTAATCAACAATATATTTGTCATATAATTTAATTATTTTAAATTTGTGTTATTTTTTTATAACAATTTTTTTCTAATCAATTTTATTTAAATAATCAAAATTTTATTAAAATTAAATTTTAATGCTATACTTTATCTAATTTAATATCTCTTCAAAATATTAAATCTATTTATATATTTAAATTACAATTTAAATAATAAAAAGTTACCATCCTGTCTCTAACTATAACTGAATTCCAATAATAATTCAGAAGTCAAATGAAAACGTCAATACTGCTGCATTTATTTCACTGAATTCCAATAATAATTCAGAAGTGAAATTAAAAAGTCAATACTGCTGCATTTATTTCACTTTCAATTGAGCTATGGGCTTTTTTTTAAAATCTTGACAGGGTAGAATTAAACCATAGGTCAATTGTGTAGATTCTTATAAAATAATAATCACATAAATTTCCTGATCATCTGACTCAATGGATAATTGAAAATCGTAGCTATTGCTGTGGGCTTTCAAGCGCAAGGCAGAAGTTAGGTGGCATTCCACAGAAAAGACCTAGAAGCAAAGTCGTTACAAGGCTGTGGAAAAATAGTTGGAATGGTAGTTAAGAAGGGTAAGTGTGTTGGCTGCACAACACGCCAATTGCGTTTCAATTTCATTGGTATTTCCCCACCGGAAAACACCCCCACTGGAAAATCCTCTGACGATACTGATTTTAATATAGACGCAAGTCTTCATACCAGTAGGCACAAATCTCCAACTTATGGATGTGCTCTCTGTAAAGGAGTTGTTTGCTGTTGTTATTGATTGTGAATTAGGATTAGGGTTGCAGTTATTGATTGTGAATTAGGATTAGGGTTGCAGTAGAGGTGATGGAGAAATTGGTGCTTCTAACGTTGGGCTTGTGGGGACTGTACTTGCGATCTCAGCTGATGGAGCTCGCTGCTGAAATGATTGAAGCTGTACGGTTCGCCCTTCACGCATTTGTACATCGCTCTCGTTTTCCTTCAAGGTGAGAACGGAATGGAAAGCAGAGGCGAAGATTTCAGTTTCTGTTCTGTATGCCTTTATTTTTCTGTTGATTACCTAGATTTTTAAGATATTCCTGAGATTTACCATCAAACTAAATTCATGTTATAAATACGAAATGCAACATTAATATAATATACAGAGAATTTCATGATGTTTCTTTTGTTCACAGCTCTATCAGCTTTAGCCATAAGCTACCCAGAACTTATTTCAAATCAAACTAATTTGATTATCCGATTTATCTTGCTGTGAATACTAAAGCAATTGCTTGTTCGACGAGATATCTTCTAGATTTTTTCAATTATCTCATAAAAGCCAGTAGTATGAAAACATAAGTTTCTCTGTACGTTTACATCTCTGAGTTAGATAACGGTGGTCCTCCCGGTGGCCACGATACAATTTGTTCACTGTAAAATCCGCAAGGACTAAGTCAAAGTATTGAAACAGAACTTGTCAATATCAATACACAGCTTCCACGACCTTCATAGTTACAGAGAATGGTAGCCATTGCAAGAGCTTTTTCGATTCAATCATAATCGACATGTCGGTCACGGTAATTTCTCTATAATAAGAGCACGCGTTGCTCTTGCGGATTCGGAGACGCCCATTCTCGATAATGGGATGTTCAGAAAAAATTGACATCTCGTTTTTAATAAATAAATACTATATATATCTAAATGAAAACGCTTAATACGTAATTTCCATGTTCATTTTTCGAAGAAAACGCTTAATACATAATTTCCAGGTTCATTTTCTGATTTTTTAATATATACATGGGTTGTTTTCATTATGCAGATGTTTTAACTTTAATGTGAGTAGCCCTTCTCTATTATTTGAATTAGCAAAAATAATCTCCGGACTAGCAAAAATAATCTCCGGACCAGCAATAACAATTTGTAGTATAGTATATTTGGAATAATCTAAATTTAAAAAATTGTAAATTTGGAGGAAAAATTAAATATATAGTGTTTAACCATGTAATATTTTTTTAATTTTTTTTTAAATAAATAAATGTTTTTTTATTGCAGAGGAAAACAGAGTTATATGGGTATATAGAGAAATATGAGTATAGCTTGGCTTGTTTCCTAACTTAAAACACTAATCAAAATTTCAGTACACAATTGTTTGACTATTTTGTTTAGCTAACTGGAAACTAAAAGTTTGAGCCATTACAAAATGATATAACCATTCAGAGATGAAACAAACAAAAAAATCAGGACAATAACCATTTATCCACTATCAACCAAGGAGACTAAGGGTGAACAACGACCATTATCCTCTATTGCTAAAAATTGAACATTAAACACATCAACCAGAGACATATGAGAATATTGTTACTCTTTGTGCATTAGTATTCCCAAAATCAACATAAGAAACATAAGAAATAAGTCTAGAACACACTGTCATTACACTAGGAGAGATTCAAGCATACATAAACTAATCTAACATAGGAACAAAGGGTTCCAAAGAGCCAGCAAAAGGTGTTGCAGTGGGATCTCCCAGAGGGTCTGTAAGGTTCCTAGAATCAGAATCCAAGAACAAATATCTCTCTACATGAGAGAGATGGCTATCCAAATCGTTTACCTTAAACTTGATATTTTTTAGAATCCTCTTGATGTCCTCTATGCCAAAGAATAGATTGGTGTTCATTACCTAGTTATTCATCATAACCAGACAAAGCAAAGGGTCCATTTGTAACTGTGCAACCAAGGAGTGTAGAAAAACCAACCTCTTTTTGCGCATCTTAGCAGGGTTTGGAAACCCTTCTAAATTTTCTTTGAGGATCTCTAAATCTAAGTAATAAGAATGTTCTCTCTATCATCCAATTTGCATGAGGCCGGTTTGGTTAAAGATTGCAATCCTCCTCTTGGCTTGGTTCATCACGAATTTCAAACTTCCTCCATCGGTTTCCCTGAAGACCTTTATCGCTCGAACTACGATGGTTTTTGTCACCCTATTTTCCCTTATATATCATCCTCTGATCCTGATTTGCAATCAATTAGTGTCCCTCTTCCTCAGTGCTCCCTTTCCTCTAGCATATCATACTTTGTTGATTCTTAGACCTGCGTGTTAATCTTCCCCTCTCCTCCAGTGTGTTTTCTCAACCCATCGATGGGAATTTTCGACCTGACAGTGACTACACTTCATTATGTTTTGGTTGAAGCCAACCCCTAACCCTTGCCCCATCCTCTGTCAACCACAACCCTCCCCTCCCTTCACCTCTTTCTTCATCCGGTTATCCCCTTTTCAACCAGCGTGAAGGATCACTGATTTTCTCCACTGGTGGGGCCCATCATTTAGTTTGCATTAACATTAACGATGCTAATGATCCCTCAATCGATTGCTTATGGTTGGCTCCATTATTTTCCCTTGTAATCTCCTTGATGAACCTCGTATTTCTTATAAAAATAGTAGTAATAATAACAACATTAATGATGGTGATGATGAAAGTATATTTAATAGAGTAGAAGATGATACTAATAATAATACACTTAAGAATAATAATAATAATAATGATGAAGGTCTTAATATTATTAAGAATAATGTTGAAGAATTTAATAAGAATAATAATAATAATAATAATAACAATCCTCCTTTTCATAATAATAAGGTAGTTAACTTGTCGAGTTTTTCCTTTGCCCCTCCGTCTTTAGAATTTTGGAGAAGGGGTTAAATTTTTCCCTTACTCCTAAGAAAATCCCGGTGGATGATATTATGTGTGACATCGAGTGTGGGATCAGGGGCTTACTGGATAATACCAAAGATATTATTTGGCATGACTGCATTGTTATTCTTATGAAAGCAAAGCCCCCCAAGAATAACATTACCAAGAATGAGTTTGAAGCCCTCAGATCTTTGAACAGGAACCAAGACATCCTTGTCTTGAGAGCTAACAAAGGTGGGGCTACTCTAATCCTTGGTAAGGAGGATTATCAAAAGAAGATGTTGGATCACCTATATAGTAGCGAAAGCTACAAAAAACTTGACAAGAATCCCTTGAAAAGTATTTCCATAATGGTTTCTCTAGCTTTAAAGTCCAGTAGCATTGTTGGCTCCTTTACTCACAATCTTATCAAGAGTAGCCCTATCACTCCTAGGATCTATGGGCTTCCAAAACTCCATAAGGAGGGGGTCCCCCCTTAGACCCTTTTTTCACTCACTGCATTATGGGTTTCAATTGGTCAAGGTTTCCCAAGAGTAGTGAATTTTAGAGCCACTTTACTAGGACATAGAAGATCTCAAAGCTTAATCAGACCCTCTCCAGTGCCTAACTCTCAGAAAGAGCTTTCCAATGGTATATAGATGTCAAAAAAAGGACTCCTAGATCAAAAGTTAGAGCATGTTCAAGATTTTCTTTGGAAAGCCCAAAACCAAGAAAATGGCTAAGTATGAGGGTACCCTGTAATCCCACATCTCAGCAACCCCGAAGTCCCACATCTTGGTGACCCTGTAGTCCCGTAGTCATAATAGGCCCCACATACCACAATCCCACATATCGACATATCTGCGAATCCAAGGGCTTCCACTCTAAAAAACTTGCGGGGGTCAATTGTGTGATGTAGGGTAACATCGCGACCGAGGAAGGCCGAAAAGAATTAACAAAGGAAATGAGGAACAAAACAAGAGTGGGTCACCCCTTTATCTCTCCTCCACGTGGCGATATCTTGCATCGTGCAATCTTGCATTATCGGCGATCGCAAGAAGAGAGGGGCTACTCCCCCAATAACCTTGCGGGATTGCGATATTGTGATTTAGTGCAAAATCACTGGGCAGATGACATGTGTCAACCAGTTTTAGCATTTTCAAGGGTGAAATGGGACCATTTCTAGGTGCCACGTGTCACTACTCACAGAGTGACACATGGTAGTAATGACATCACCCCACAGATTAGTGATCGCAGTTGTTAAGGGGGAAAGCTAAAGGTAAGGTGCCTGTGATTACGATATGTAGGAATCCCCCCCAGATGTGATATTTTTTATGGTTATACCTTAGGAGGATTTGGCGTCCGAATTGTCGTCCCACGTTATGGAAAAAGGTAAAGGTCCCTTTCTCATACAATGTGATTGCGATGTCTTAGGTGGGATCAATCCCGCGGATAGGCGATCACAAGTGTCTCAGGAAGACGTTTAAGGCGAAAACACGGTAAAGCGTCAATATGTGGGATTTTGTGATACAAAGGAAAAGGCTCCCAGACATGGGTCTGAAGGCCTTAGCATTTGAGGGCTAAGCCCCTCATTCCATCCCCTATTCATATGAGTAAAGCCACATGAGCTATAATAAAGGGGGGCTAAGGGGGAAATAAAAAGTGTCTGTTTCACCTATTTTAGAGGAAAAAGGCTCGCGCATGAGAGACTGCGCTATTACACTCTAATATGTATCACCCACCACATCAAGGCACCGGTAGCATAGGACAAAGGTTTAAAGGGTGTGATGGGTTGACAGTTATGGTTTTAAGAGGTAGAGGTGGTGCATTCAAAGCACGAGATGTTGGGTTGTGTTATATTCTTTCCACGACTAGTCCATGTAGTTAACGGGGGGGTTATAAGGGGGGTGGAACCCCCCCTTCGTTGCGCCGATTGCATAGCGGGTGGA